>JAPZDZ010000024.1:22284680-22296193 GCA_029783805.1 Acanthurus tennentii
AGACTGTGTAAAATATCTGATTTAACTGACACTACAGCAACTTAATTTAGCTGTAGTGTTTCTTTTTTATTAACAAACACTTAAGGTTTTCTCATCCAGAGGCCCTTCAAAGTTACAGCTTTTCACAGTAATATAACACACCTCCTTAAACCAAACTGATAAATCAAAGAGAGTGTGTTTCTGAGATGAACTGTTTGCCTGCTTAAAAACAGTGCATTAGCCCAGAGTTTAGTGCTTAGCCCAGCTTTGCTCAAGGTGAATTGCAAACTGACGATCAATGGCTTCCAGCAGGGTATAATGGAGCCCAGATGCTTGTTTTGATTAAGAGACTCATGGTTGGAGCTGACAGTGGTGAGCCGCACACAGATCCAGCCTGAACTATCTACTGTGCAATAATCATTCACTTTTACTGAGGCACAGATTGCGGTATCTGATTGGTCAGATTCCAATGACTGAGGGGTGCACACAGCACGGAACCACGGGTGTCTGCTGTGATGTGTGCCAATGCAATTTTCAGCATTTCAGACTCAAATTCACAATATAAAAGGCTGCTGAACATCATGAGATTTGCGGTGAAAGAGATGCCAAGACATTCTTTGGCATAATGGACCTACAGCTGTAGAGATTTGATTTGGCCATGTTGTGTGGCAGGTGAGAGTTCCGTCCTTCAACCCACATGTCTCGGCCATATTTCACATTATGGATGCTGCATAGTTCGTCCCTCTTCGATTACTCTTTTTAAAAAAAAAAAAAAACAAGCACATTAAGACGCTGATAGCAGACTGACCAAAGCCCTTCTGACTGTAGTTTGCTTGGTGAAAAAACAGAGACACAAGCCAATTTAGTATGGCTATGCGCTAAGTATTATGCATGTCTCTAAGGGCTGTTTCAAACAAGGTTATGCAAATACAGCGTAGGAATCTTGCTGGAAGGGATGTAATCCTTAAGAGGTAAATTCATGTTGCAACGTTTGGATCAAACCTGGTTCGGAGGCACAGAAGCCCTTTCGCAGCTTCACTGGGGATGTAATCTCAGTGGCTCTTTGAAACCTTGACAATGACAGGCACCTGCGTGCAGTGATAGACGTTTCTCTGTGTAATCAGATGTAAAAAGCCTGTAGGTGAAATCCACACCTGAATCGAACAACCGGCTACACAGCATGGCTCCTGTGAGGCTAGTATAAAAGAGCGAAATCCCTTCCACAGCAAGGGCCATTGATTCAGTTAATTTTATGCGAGAAAATGATTTCCCTGACGGCCAGTTTTACCAAAGCACATTGTGAGTGAAGAATACTCCCAACACTAATGTTAAAGCATTTCTCACTATTTATTTACGGTGCGTATGGAACTCATAATGCTCTCCACTAACATGAGAGCCCAGTGGAAAGAACAAGACGGCTCAACTTTTATTAACCTATCTGATCTCAAAACTTCCTCTCTGAACGTACTGTAATACAATAAAACACGCCAGCAATATATGAAAAATGCTCTTAGATTTTCATCTGTGCTAAACAAGTTCTGTGGAGGCAGGGTAATAGATCTAAAAAAGATAAATAAGTACAAATCAAAACATTTTCACACTTTTAAATGAACAGAGAAAAGTCTCTGCAATGCTTTTTGTCTGGTTTATCCAATAAAATCCATGAGATTTGTCTGCCTGAGGCATTCATACAAACCAAGGCCTATAATGTGTGAGTGGTGCTTTAAGTCAGAGAGCCTCACCGTCAGTCTTCAGTGTTAGAGGTGTTGGAGGGCTCAGGACCCTTGCATTCGTCACCGCGTTCTTCACCAGACAGATGTAACTTCCTACGTCAGAGGGCTGCACCTTGGAGATGTACAGGTTTCCTGTGTCCTGGGAGATGAAGCGCCGACTGTCCTCAGCGACAAATGAGGGGAACTCGTTAAACACCCAGCTGTAGATGATCTCTATAGAACAAACAGATTACACTCTTAAGAACTATTAAAGTTGAAGAACCTTAAGGTCTTCAGTCTCTTTTGGCTTTGTTTTTGTCTTTTGGTCTAGTTCACTAAAGTATAAACCTCTATAAATCTTGTTGGGCTGTAACAGAAGTCACGTTATGACAGTTAGAGTTTCCGCTGAGGTTTCCCAATAAAGCTTTAAATGTCTGTTGTCATATTTTGTGACTCCGCCCCCAAAAAAGGCAAATTTTTGTCATGTGTTACTTGCTTGAATTTGACTGCTGGATCATTTAAATGCTGAAGTAAAGATTCACTTTTGAATCCCAATAGTTAAAAAAAAAAACAAAACTCTGAGTTCTTCACCAGCCCATAAATGCCTCCAGATCAGGGCAGAGCGGTGAGACTTGAGGTCTTCATTCCTCCAGCTGTCCTCTGGTGCTTGTTCATTTGCTCCGCCCACCCAACCCACATATTACTCAAGGCTCTGTGATGCAAGCAACAGTCAATACAATCAAATGCTTATAAAGAATTTTGAATGTCAACATTATGAATGGAGCTTTGAAGCTTCAAACTACTCAGTACAGCCCTCAAGCCTTGATTTTATACTAGAATAAATAAAAAACTACAACTTTCTTTCACATCGGTCTCTCTTTTTATGCTATCAATAAAAGCCTTAGCAGTCAGTCCCTGCAGCCGAGTCTTATGCTGTTAAAGCACTTCATGAAGTATTCATATTTTTTTTTTCTGTTGATTGAGTTTGTGGCAAAGCGTTGCAAATAATGGCTTAAGCACACAAAATGAGTCTCTGGTTTGACTGCATGAAAGAACACGACTTGACTGTAAACCAGCAGATGTGAGCTGATCTGACATGTTGATATAATATTGCTATGCTCTGAATAGTTAGAGTTTAACACATTTTGAAGTTGGAATTCTGTATTGACTGTTTCAAACAACAAACACTGAGAAAAATTCACAATCACTTATTATTTATCATGACATTCATAATTCCACCACTGTTAAAATTTGCTCAATACTGTACTTATGAAGCAGAAACAAAGTAAAGAAGTAATGAGCATGGGATTTGTGCAGCAACAAAGGATCAGCTTGCATGTCAGCATGAAATAAGCACTTGTGTATATAAAGTCTAGAAAATAATACTGCGGTCCCCAAAGATGAAAAAATAACAATTAAACAGGGTCTTAATGAGCCTGTTATTTGAAGCAAGGTTAGTTTAATTAATTAGTGATATCATCAGTAAGGTAAAACTGGCGTATGATAACTAATGTTCCTAGGTAGACTGATTCCAGTGGGCTTGACTATGTGTGTGCGTGTGCGCACAGAAAAGGATTTTTTTTTTGACTGTCTCACTAATAATCTTTTAAAGATTACGAAGCTATTTGCATCTAGGTTGAATCTTTTATATTTTATTCATGAACAACAGTGTTTGATAGTGTAGGATGCCTGGCAGACTTGGCAGCACAGATGTGCTTATGTGTTTAGTATTCTTTACAATGCATGCTGATAAACAAATTAAATTTTTAAAAAGAGAGATTACATGGCTGCTCAGAACAAAATGTTTGGGTTTGGGGGGAAAAGAGAAAGTTAAAAAAAAAAAACAGAACAAAATAGAACACAAATAAAAAAATTAATACAGCCATAGTCAGCAAAGTGAGCCTGGATAGCAATAAGTGGCTAATAAAACGGATGTATAGATGGATGGATGTAATGTGACTACAATAAATACTGAGCAGACTTTGACCACATGCTGTTTGCTTTGTATCGATGCATGCAATCTTTTCAAACAGCCGCATCCATCATGTTTTCAAAAAAAGATTATTGCCAAATTCAGAGGCAATTTGATCTATTCTAGTTGCCTAACATCATTATACAACCTTTTTATTCTGTGTCCATAATCTGTCCATTGAAAAAAAGAAGAAAAGAGAGGGAAAAAAGGACGCCTATATGTTCTTTAGACTGCCATTGTTGACCTGGTAAATAGTATATAACTGCTGTTTCAAAGATGCTCAGATCTGAATCTTTCATCTTAATTCGACTCTCAATATGAGCTCAAAGTTAAAAAGCTGATTTAATTACAGGACAGTTTTGAATACTGTACATCAGCTGATTAGTTTGCAAAGCATCATTTGCTTCAGCTACTGGGGACTTCTTGATGAGAGGAAGAAAGCAAGAATGATGCACACAGACCTACTGTGCTCTATAACATAGAGAAGCACTTCTTGATATTAAATATATTGATGATTTTACATATAAAACATCATAAAAGACAGTAACATTTTCTATATGGACTGAGCATTATCAAAGACACTTACTCTGGCCTCATAAAGGTAAAACAATTTTAACCAAAGATACATAAAAACTGATCACAAGTGCCCAAGGCCATGAAATAGAAAATAATAAACTTTTCACATCTCAGTGATTCCAAATTACTTTCAGCCATGAGACATATCTAATTTAAGTGCCATTTTAATGTCTTTGAATCCCACCACGACCGATTTTAACCCAAACATTGCTCAGTGCTCTCTATGCAATCTAAAACTCAACTGTGACATGCTCCGACTCACCGAGGCATTCATCACAGCTGCAAATGTTATGGCTGTGACATTGTTTTAAATTATTTTAGTTGCTGGAGACCATTTTTCATCTCATGTCAGCAATGTTAAGGAAATAAATTATAATCTTACCTGTATTGTGTTTCTGAGCATAATCTGTCAGCATGAGAAATAAGCAGCAGTATAAAGGCTGGATGGCCTGGAGAGGCTGGCCGGCCTTTTAACAATATCTGGCATGTAAATATTTTAACAAAGCAAGATTTTGTCGTGACAAAAACTGGCATAAGCAGCTTTACCTTTCAGAACACTGTTTGTATTGATAAATAACAATAAAGCTGTAAATCTCAGAGATACATATTTTACAGTTTTAGATGAGGGTCTGTTAGAGCTTTTAAACTTCAAAGACACATTTTTCTAATAAAATACAATATAAACCAAGGTTGCCTTGTGAAGTGCTTTGGATTTTTACTGTGGTTACACTATGAACTTTTTACCAAAGAAAGACAGTAAAAGGATTTAGAAACCTTCTAAAGCCTTTGATAGCAAATTTGTTTTAAGTGTCGCTTTGTAGATCTGATCTTTGCCGTCTTTTCTTACTTGTTTTTTGCCTTTGTTCATAAAAACTGGTGTGACAACATCTGTCGAGTTTAATTAAGCGACTTCATTAAGACAACAAAAACAAGAATGAGAAAAATTAAAGTATTGGAAAGTCTCAATAAAGTGTTTTACCAAACTGCACTTTTGATTTTAAAGTTTCTTGATGATGTCTGCTGGAAAATCCCACTGTTCTACACTGCACTCTCAACAGCTGAGTGATTATGAATACAACATATTTTCTATTGATTCAGTCAATCTCATCCCAGTAATGTAACATAAGGGTCTTACAGTATGTCATTACGACCGAGACCTGATTCGTTTAACAGTTCACAGCACCAAGACTGTAACAAACCATAACCGACAGAAAATCATTAATTCCACGATGCTACTTTCACTCTGTAACATCATCTCCAGTATTAAGCTCTAATTTAATGTCAATCACACTATTAACCATTCAAGAGGAAACCTTGGAGGATGATTAAAAGCCTGTATATGTAGAGTGGTTTGACCTGTTAATGCAGTGTGAAAAATTACATACAGCTGGAGCAAAGGCAACATCTGTGCTGTGATTGATGGAGAACTTTAGGGACGAGAATCATCTGCACTACACTTTAATCTGTCAATCATTAAGCATCGTTAATCATTAATTGTCTCCTTTTTTAATCATCTATTCTGTCACTGACACTCTGGCTGCTATTGAGTCATGCAAAAATGGCATCCAGAAATGGAAGCAGGTGCTGAAGAGCACTTGGCAAACAGTCCCATGGGTGCAGTGCAGCGGTAAGACAGGGCGGGTGCAAACAGAAAGCCTGGCTGATTCATGGCTCACATAAGAGCTTACATTAGAGGACAACTGCAGAGAGGGATATTCAAGACACGCCATTAAAGAGCAGTGTCTATGTTCTGCCTATGTGACATAATTGGCTGTGTAACATTTCTTTTCATTTCTAATGATCCAGCAAATTTGATCTGTGAGAATCTGTACTCTGGCTCTGCTGTTGCAATAACTTATCACATCATTTGAACAGCATGCATGGATGGATAGAGGAGGGGACGGGCACGAACATTAACCATCACAGTACAATGCCATAAATATAGAAATAATGGCAACAATCATTCTCCTTGGTGCAGTCATAACATTTTTGTTGTCATAGGAACTGGGATGAATAGTGATGAGTTTATTGACAATATCAAGCAGTGAATGGGGAAAAAATACATATATATTTTTTTCTGTCTGTGACTGAAGGTCTAAACTCTTACCTGGTGAATGAGGAGGAGGGGTACACATAAGTACCACACCTTGGCCTTCACGCACAGAAACTCCACCTCTGGTCTTCCCACTGAAGGGTCTGAGATCTGGAACAGTAAGTAAAGACAACCTTTCTCAACAAAACAGCAAAATATAACACAATGTCATTGAAAGCAGCACGAAAGTTTATTTCATCACTGCAATAAGCTGTTAGCGTCTTTAATTTGGGAATTTAAAAACACAATTGCATTAGCATGTTTTTTTTGGGGGTTTTTCCCTCTGCACTAACAACGTCTAATGGGTTCTTTCAGATTGATTAAAATTAATAATGGTTAACAAAAGTTGAGGTTAGGTAAGTACTTTAGGTTTTATTTGGACTTTTTCAACGTTTTATTACATCCCCTATTACATCAGACCTTGACTGTACTGTCTTGAATCTATGCAATTTTTTTCACTAAAGGTGTTTTCATGTAAGCTACATTTGGTACGTTACAAGTTCAAAAGCAAATTTCAGACAAAGAAGCCTGAAACCTTAATCACCTTGTGGATTTGTCAGTACAGAGAGTGAGAGTAAGCATTAGCTCACAGACTAAAGCTGTGTCAGCCACTGCCAGATACAAATGAACAAGCTATAAACACCATAAATAAAAGATGCTAACAGAAATTACCATTCTGATATGCCTGCTAGATGCCAATTTTGGTGCACAGCAGACTCCTCATCTGAGTCTCAGCGTTACAAGTGAGACTCAAACACGTATCAGAGAATCTCTTCAAAGTTTCTTCTGTGCTAGCAATAACCAGTTTGATACAAACCACTCTTTAACCATCAACCTAGAGCAAGCAGCAGTGGTGTTAAGGGCACAAGGTCTGTGATTGATAGAGTAGAGTTTCTCAATGAAGGAGACAGAGTAAGTGCTTCCAACCCCTTTTAAAGAGGATTTTTTCAACTTTTCATGCATAAAACCATATTAGAGGAATAAAGAATCAATTTTGAATCTGTGCTCTAGAAATTGAAATGGATACATTTGGTAGATTTAATCATCCCTGTTGGAATATTTCTTTTCCTTAACTACACTGCTCCATTGACATGATTGTACCAATGAGGCACTTTTTGTCTTCACCCACTTTTTTTTTTTTTTCAAGGTAAAACAGAGCAGGTTTAATCTGAAACCCCCACCCTGCAGCTTTCTTGGACATAAACCTGCCTGCTTTATTTCTAGCTGAGGCAATGCCAGAGTGTCGACATCCAGCGACAGGTTGCTGACCCAAGGTGGGCCTCCGTGTCTCTACTGACATATCATCACTTTGAGGGGCAGCTTTTACTCTGAAACTTTCATATAATTATGCCTCAGTGACTTGTGAAACCTGTAGTTTGTCTAAATATGTGGCACGTTTAATAATGATCCTAGTTTATTGCCTTCATCTTAAAATGTAGCACAAAGCCAATTTCCTGTCAAGATGTATCTCTTTTTTTTTAAAAACATGAGTATGCTCCTCTTTTAATTCTTATTGAAGCCCTGAGTTTCTTTTAAGCATATAAACAGGTTACAGAACATTTTTTAAAATTATTTTTGTTCAAATGAAAATTAGATTTAAAAATGTACACAAATTAAAAAAAATGAAAAGTTTGAGCATTTCAAAAGTTGGAAAGACTAGTAAATAGAAAAAGCTTAGTTGGGTTTAAAAAAAACACGGGACAGAGTAAATATTTCATGGGAAATGCTGAGAGTTTCAGACAGGAGAATCAGACAGGAGAGTAACCTGTCACACAACCTGGAATAACAAGCATTCAAAACACACCACAATCGATCTGCAAAGCCCAATACTTCCACTGTTTATTTGAAATAAACCATGAGTGATTGAATTTTTTTCTCTTAAATTAATTTCCCACAGTCTCAACTGTCAATTCATTGATAAGTTCCTCCAGCTGCTGGCTGCAGCTGGCTCGTCTGTATCCTGATGTGTTTTTATATTGGACCCTGGCTTGCCATTTTTTGATTAGAGTTGTCTTGGATTGCAATACCGCCGAAACTCAATCCCATCATCTTGGCCCGTTTGCAATGTGTGACTGCTGTTGATTTATTTGTACTAACAACCTGCCACCAGAGTACAGGGATGGAGAGCCACTGATTGCCACCATGTTCACTATTGATTCACCAGCAGCTGTCACCACCCTGTCTTTTTGTCAGTGTAGCTACACTCTACTTCTGTTTCCCTCTGAATTCCATTAAAAATCACAACTTATAACAGCTCAGAGTTTTCTTCTTTAGCTTTAATATGGGAAAAGACATTAGGCGGTCTGGATTTTAGATTTTCTGAAAAAAAGGAGGCTAAATGCTTAAGTACAACAACAGTCATTACTGACCTACAGCACAGCTGCCCCACAGCAGCCAACTGTGAATATATGTGTGTCTGTAAACATTCTCATGCCTTCAATAATTCAGCTGGGCTACAAATGACAGAAACGCCAGTCTTCCTAGACTGCTCTCCCTAATTTAATAAATGCAGCATTATTTTTATTAATATCTATTTTGATACTCTATATAGACGCTGCCATAAGATCATATCAATTAAAACCTACAGCACATTATGCCCATTAGACTTGTTGTTGAAATGAGTCAGGAACAGGGGAGGTATTTACTGGGAAACATCTCCAGGTGCATGAGAAATTATGCATTTATATATCCCACTACAGCAACACTGACTGTTGAAAATAAATAAGTCATAGTTAGTAGTTGTAACAACAAAACTGTGAAGAATCAGAGTGACCTAAATAAACCTACAGTGCTGTTTGATTGCCGAGCAATAGGTGCAACAAAGGCCCACCACAACAACAATTACTTATCAGGTAATAAAGACAAAGAATGACTAAAATAAACAAAGACTAAAGCAAGTGTCAAAATGAAGACATCAATGTTAGACACATTCATTTGTCATGGAACTAGGAGATGAGGTTCAAATTAAAACCCATACTGATATCATTTCCTGTTGCATACGACAGTTATGTAAGTGAATCAATATTAATGTCATTTAAATAATGTAAAAACAGCAGGGCCATTAAAGGATCCTCAAGAATTACAAGTCAACATATGTCCATATAAATGTTTAAAATCCAGACATGCAGTGATGAAATTTGAAGCAAGCACAGGAGCAGGTGCTCAATGCAAATTAGTTATTTCATGATCAGCATGAATTTAATCAATGGGCATTAATGACTAATCATTGCAGATTTGTAGAACATTAAAGTGGGGCATGTGTGTGGGTCTTCCAATGCTCAAGTGAAAGAATCCCGTTAATTTCATTACTACTGTACTCCTCAGAGTAGCTCGATACCTGAGCCTCAGCCAGACTCACGTCTGCAGAGAGAGAAGAACTCTTCAGGGAGAAAGATCAGAGGCCTTCTTTCTGCTTGCTGCCTTCAAAGTCACGGCTGAAAAACAGCCCAAGTGTGAGTTCAGCAGCTCAGAATTTCAAAACAAAGAGAGAAAAAAAAAGCATCCTACTGAAACATCTCTGGAGCAGAGAACATGACCAGTGGACAGAATATAGAGAGCCTTGACTGAACCTTTCCTCATGCACTCTGGCCGGTCACTCTGCCTCCTCTCTGATTCCTTGCATAGAACAGGACTGTGCTCAGTTTGCCAGCTTGACTTAACAGCCCTCTGGACCAGAGAGCACAACGGAGTGCTGCAAATGCATGCAATTTCAACCTTTGCCAGACCTGCAAAATTCATTCAAGGATTTAACATGCTTGGCTTGAAATCATAGCAGGTAGACTGTAGAAGAGAGATTATTGCTCTTCATCTCAAAACTGTTGACTGTATATGATTTCTTTACTACGACTGTGTAGCTAAATGACATTTCTATTCCAAGTATGAACAACATATAAAAGCATGTAATCACTTCTTGAAAACACTCAGCTCATTTGGGAGAGAATCGCCCCTGTGCATTTGAACTAGTTAAATTAGTTGACAACTGTGTTAATGCATGACAATGTGCTGTGCCAACATGAAAGCAGGCAAAAAGTTGAGCTTCACACTGAGTGATAAATATCCACCATTTGTTATGCTGAAAGAGAGAGGGAAGGTTCTGCATCCAAATGTGTGCTGGAGGGCACCTCTCTTTGTTTCTGTGGCTAGCCTTTTGAAGGGTCCCTTTGAAAGAAGTGGAGACTGCGTATGAGCCTATTACACATTGATGCTGTTGAATAATTGTACTGCATGAAACTGAAGAAAAAGTCACAGAAATTTTTTAGTTTGATTTTAAGTTTTTGATTAGATGAAATGGTCAGGCATGTTTTTCTAATGCAACTTAGTAAAGCTCAAAAGAGAGAAACGTGTTGAACTCTCATGTCAAGTCAAGACTATTAAGAAACACCTACTCAAACTACATCCAGGAATAGAAAAAAATAATTGTTTCAGTGTTGTTTTAATGATACACTGTGTATACTATATCCACAAAGAATTGCGGATTCGCCCACATGGACATTTCTCACTGGTTCTTCAAATTTTCCTTCATTAACAGTTGGTGAGATGTGGGATATGTTGCTGACTCAATAGCACAAGTGAGATATCCACACATGTTTATTCAGTGAGTGATACCTTTAAAGCTTTGGCTCCAAACCCCTCCAGGCCACACAAAATCTGCTACTGATATTGCACTGGAGGGAAGTGCTGTAATTTGGCAAAAGGAGTTGAATAATAATGACAGAGTTTCATTTGATTATAAGCTATCATTGTGGTTTTATTCAGAACTTGGCAGAGTCTGTTTGTGCAGTATCTTACTCCCCCCCCCCCCAGGATACCGACTGATTTGTCTGTTATCGGGATGAGGAAAATCCAATTTAGTGCACAGGTGTCTTGGGTTAAGCTGATGTGTGACAAACAGGTGGCCATCTTTTAGCAAACACACCTGCCAATCAACTGACGTGACCCCAGACATGCCACCTGCGTATGCTCTAATATGCTTGAAGACTGATTTCCAACATTTCTGCCAGGGGACACATTAGAGGAATTGCAATTAGCCAAATTAACTAGATGCAAATATCTATATGGACTAATTTGGTAAATAGGAACTGACTAGGATCTGAACAGCTCTGGTGGCTTTTCTATTTAATAGATATTTTGGAGCCGCGATCACGCAGCCGCTGCTGTTGGTGCATCTCAAGGTGCGAGACTA
>JAPZDZ010000024.1:22296293-22308184 GCA_029783805.1 Acanthurus tennentii
GCTTTTCTATTTAATAGATATTTTGGAGCCGCGATCACGCAGCCGCTGCTGTTGGTGCATCTCAAGGTGCGAGACTAAAACACTTTGATAGTCACATCAGTTGTCACTGGACTGACAGTTGTTAAAAAGAGCATGTTTACTTTCCAATGTGATGTCATTCTTCACGTGTGTTATATTTGAGCTTCAACCATTTACATGCAGTAAAATGGTAAAGAATATATACTCCTGTACAAATTTACCAAACATTTATATTATATGACACATCTGTGTTTCTTTTTTATTTTTTTTTAATTGGGATAAAATGAGCAACTGTAATCAGTGGGCAACTGTAAACAAATAAGGAAGTTAAAGGTGTTTTACTTTAACAAATGTTGGGAAGCACTGAACAGCTTCCACAGAACAAAATCTCTGAACATTTTATATTAGAGTCCTATATTTCTTCCATCTGCATCTGTCGGTGTCAAGCGAATGCACAGTATTTATGCAAAACTAAAAATAGCTACCCATGTCAGAGCTTGAGGCTTGGACTAATAAATGGGTGCCTACACGTTACACTGCATTATAGGTGAGCTCTATTTCTTTCAGAAATAAAAGTGTCTCAAGCTAATTATTTAACATAGGGATTTGACAGTCAGGTGGAGAGGGGGAGGAAGAGATCTGGACAGCTGAGAGGACAGATGAGAGTACATGTTGAGGGGCAGCGTCTGTCCCTCAGAAACTAGCAGCACTTTCTCAGGCATGTCTGTGCTTTACCATCTGGGCATTCCTGCCTGCCAATGCAGTCTGGCTTATATTTAATTTAGTACAGGTCTTCTTCTGATTTTTCTCACTTTTTTGATCACATTGATATATATGAAACAATAAAAACAAGTGAGTAAAAAAAAAATAAATTTGGATTTTCCTGCAGAAAATAGTGTTTTTATCAGACAGACTTCCATTTCTTTTCCTCTGTCTACATACTTCCAGGCTAATCTAGCCATTTGTTTTCTAAACCATTCCTGTAGCAACTGTAAGCTCCAACAACAACACATGAGACCATATACTAGATTTTCCAACAACAGCTCAGCCAGTGAGACCGGTAATCTCCCTGTAGACATGCCAATGAGGCTATTATGGTCATTTCTCCCAAGGAAGCTGTAGAGAAAACCAACAATGCATTTTCCTCTGAGCATACTGCCCCTGGTCTCTCCATGTGTGTGCTGCCTTTGCCTGTGATGATGCTTTGGAGGTAGTCCAGGGGATTACTGGTGGGAGAAATGTGCTTTTTGCTCTCATTTACTATTGAGACATGGCCTTTAAGGGCGCACACCCTGTTAGCGAAGCAACTCAACGGTATCAGCCAGTGGGAGCTCAACTCAGCAAAGAACTCTTACTGTAGACAGCACACTGTTGTTGTTGCTTTTTTTTTTGCCTCTGGAACCAAACATGCTTATTTTGACTCAGAGAGGCAAAGAGCTTGAAGCTAATTATTTGCTTCACATGAGAATCATGTTCTTCACCACCTAGGTTCTGACAAACTGAACAGTACATTTTTCCATACAGAGCTTCATGCTGCATATGGCATACAATAACAGGTGTGGCAGAAAAGTTCAAAGACTGTACTTGTTGTGAAAAAATAGAGCACAGGAATCTGCATTTAACAGGTTCAACAATAACTTTAGTGAGTGCATTTTTCAAGTTATATTATTTGATCATCTTCAGAACCTAAGTCACATGAGCTTTTGTGTTGGTGCATTTGCAGTTTTCTGACTCTAACAGAGAAGCAGGGATTTCCTATGGATCTCCTTCAACAGACCTAATATGACCCAAACCTTATCTTCACCACTGATGAGTGATGTGTCTTTGGTAACGACCGCAGTCTCAGAGACTGAAAGAATGAGTGGCAGGTCAGGAGCACAGCTAAGAGCATGCTCGTGGATTTATTTGACATTTACAGGGTTGTGCACCGTGAACTTGTCCCCCAAGGTCAGACTGTTAACGTCATGTATGACTGTGACCTTTTGAAGGGCCCGAGGGTCAACATTTGGTGCAAAGACCCTGAACTGTGATGCAATGGCAACTGGGCTCTCCAAAATGACAACACACCCACTCACAGTGGGTTGAAAACATCCAAGCTTTTCACCTGCATCTACACAGTTGTCAGTCCTCACCACAGTCCTCACTAGATTTGGCTCCCTGTGACTTTTTCCTGTTCCCCAAATTTAAGTTAAGGCTGCCGGGTTAGCTGTTTCGACACCATGGAGGAGATGCAGGGTGAATCTCAGATGGTGCTTGATCAGTTACAGAATGGGACTTTCAGGTGGTTTTCCAAGAACAGCAGAAGCACTGATAGAAGTGTAATGCTGCACAGTGGGACAAAGTTGTGGAGGAAGGCAGCCAAATTAAAATCAGGTACAATCTTTGCTTTTCCTCGGAGCAGCTTGGAATTTTGCACCATGACTATGTTTTGTCAAACCTTCCAAAGATGTTGGGATGAATAAATAAAAAGTCTACTCACATGCAAACTGTAAAATACCATCTCGACTTAGAACGGTCCCAAAGCTGTTCTCTGCTTTACACTGGTACTTCCCATAGTCAGTGACTTCACTTGCATTGGTAATGATTAGGTTTCCATCAATGAAGCTAAAGCGATAATCTGCTTCTGCGTCCACTTCAGTTTGATTAATGTGCCAACTGAAAAATAGAAGAAGAAGAAGAAGTTGTAATATATTTGTGATGAAGGACAAGCTAATGAGCTGTGAAAAGTGGGACTGCAATTAGAAGACAGACAAATATATGTCACACACCTGTACGTGGGTGGTGGATTCCCCCGTGCTTCGCAGTGCATCACCACTTTCTTTTCATCAGAATCCAAAGGAAAAATAACATTGTCTGGCTCCTGGATAAAAACAGGTCCAAACTCTTCACTTTCTGTGAGAAAAAAAGTGAGAAAGACAAGGATGACTGCAATTATCACGACATGAGCGCCACTCAGTTTTAGCATCCAATTACTATTTCTATTATTCCCCAGGAGTGCAAGTGCATATTTCCTAGCAACAACAAAACAACCAAATAAGACTGTGATAATAACTATCATAGCTTTGTGCAGCAGACAGTGGATTTTTTGACAGGCGAAGGTACCGTTGCGATATACTGTATATTAATCTGGCTGTTTAACATTAGGAAGAAATTGTGGTAATCCTCAGACCTGGAGGGCTCTTTAAGTTATAAATGAGACATAAGACCTTCCTAAGTTAGAAGTGATCCTCTGAGATCACACACTTAACCTTGTTGAACATGATGCATTGGCTGAAAAATAAGCATTAAAAAATGTCACACAAAGCACATAACGCTTAAACAATGCTATCAGGTAGAATACATCCATATTAGATGAGTGATATGTGCGGTTAGTATATCTGTTCCTAACACACTATTTATCATATCTTCCTGACCTTTTTACAGAATAAATTTCACCACCTGAACACTGGAAATAGGCGATTTTTTATATGTCAGGAAGGAAATGTTACAACAACACAATCTTTCCTTTTTCTGTCAGTCGTCCAACATTGTTTATTATCCTCCTAATAGCATGCGGCAGGCGTCTGTTTTTTTATGGCAAGCCCTGCAATAAAAATTACAAGTTTTCAGGGAAAAATGTTATCTACAAAAAAAATAGCTCCATCTGGAATTCGCAAACTGATCATCTCTGGGCATCAAATACATTTTGCAAGAAGCTTTTGTCTTTGGGCAATAATGTCACTAAATTATAAGACTTAATTTAATGTAATAAAACAGGGAAATATACAGTATATCTGATAACAGTTCTTGTCTTGCAGATACAATATTTTGTCTGTTTGGTTTTTTTTTTCTTCATTCTTTGTAAATATAATTCCATACTGCAGATGTAGCAACATTAAAATTCTATTTATAGTGTTCAGAGCATTGGCTCTCACCTGTCAAGGGTATAATTTAAGCTTAGTGCTCTGATAATGAATAAGCAAATTGAACATTCATCGAAGCATTACAGCTGCAACATACTAGAACATCCCCATTCATACAGTACTTTGCACGCTGCTCATATCAAGGCAGAGTGCATATATTCCCAAAATATGTAGCCTGTGTCATTTGGACCATCACTTGATACACAGGCTACAATCTGCTATTAGGAGTGTGAAGGAAGTGCTGCCACACCTTTTTGTTATTTTTGTGACTGGAAGGGTGCAGTGATTTATAAGAACTTGGACATGCACACTGGAATGAGAGCCCAGCCTCCTTATAAAATAGGTTTTTAATGGTAATCTTTTCTCTGAGATTAATTATACTACTGCCCAGATGAATTGAAAGAGAGATCTGTGTAAATCACTGTCAACATAAATTAGTTTGTTGCATCAATATGTATTAAAACATTATTGTCAGAGGTGTGGATATCATTGAGAAATGTTTTACATTATCATTAGCAAAGAAAAATGTGAAAAAAACACCCCTGTAAATCCCACAGTAACACAGTTGAGATTAGATGAGCAAGTAGCTCCGAGGCAATTCTAATTAAATTAGCAAACAAATAAATGGATTACATCTGTATATTGCTATTGTAGTGAAGGGACCAATCAAAGAGTGCTATAACACATGTCAGCATTCACTTGTTTCTTCATAAACTAAAAGCTGGAGCTCTCATACAAAGTGCCAACCTGCTCTTCAGAGACAGACACATGCATGTGCACGCACACACACACACACACACACACACTCACACACCTACAGCCATCGGATGCAATTTCGGAGCTCAGTATCTTGCCCAAGGACACTTCAACACACGGATGGAGCCGGGCATTGAAAAACTGAATCTATGTTAGGTGAGTTGTTTATTTAGAAAATATAATTACTGTCATGAACCAGTCAAACTGCTTCAATATCTGTCCAGATTCATATAATAAATGTTGTCAAGACTTTAAAAAAATATATAAAAATGCACAGTGTATTTTTTGGCCCTCTCTTTGAGACTATTTTTACAGAGAAGTACAAAGGACTGATAGAGAGATTCCTCAGATGGTGCAGCGACAATCACCTGAGGCTCTGTATCAGCAAAAACAATGAGCTTGTGCTGGACTGCAGTGATTCAAATATGGATGCTGCTGCATAGAAGCTGTGAATTCTAAAATGAGGATGCTTCACACATATCTTTAATACAGCAGCACAGAGGACCTGAACAATCAGCACAGTTTCATGGTGGGCGCCTGAGATCAGTGTCACCTATTCAGAGGAAGACCAAATGTGAAATAAGGTCACAGACTTCTCTTCTGTTCCTGACTTATGGTGTTGAATAAAGGCCAGAAAAGTGTTTTTGCAGAACATTAAAATGTCACAGTACAGTTGACCTTTGACCTTTTGGATATAAAATGTCATCACTTCATCACTGTAGCCAATAGTGCGAATATTTAGTAGAGGGCTTCTTGAGATGACAGAACACCTGGAAAGAAAAAAACCCCATGTGATGGCTGTCACTGATGTGGAAGCATGAAAAAAAAGGTTACATTTAAAAAAAAAGAATTGCATTATTTTAAGCACAGCAATGAATTCTTTCAGTGTTTATTGGTATGCTGCCAGGTTGTGTGACAAGACGTTGCAATGCAATTTAATTAAAAAGATACTATAAATGCTTTCTGTAGTAACAGGTTCACTGAGAGCTTGTGATAAAAAAATGTGAAGAAAAATTTTGCGAAAAGCTTCCATATGACTACACCCAAGTCACACTGTTTCCTGATCCAAGGTGCTCCTGTTGGTGATTTAAAGTAGTTCATATGTAACATTTGAACTCTCCTCAGCACAAATGCGCCCACATGTCGATGTGCTTTCTGGCGGAGTATTTTCTGCTCGACAGTCCCTGTTGCAACTCTCCTCTGTTCCTTCAGAGTGCTCTACTCTTTGATCTCGCCTTCTGTTAACACAGAAGTGATGCACTTATTGTAGAAAGCTTTTCTAGGTAGATTGCATCAGCCTGCAAAAGACAGCTCGATCCTGTGTTTTTCAGAAGAATTGTTCTGTTATGAGAAACTGAAAAATGTAAGTGATGTGGAGTGAAGAGATGGTAAGTGATGTGCTCACTGTGTTTATGTGTGACACCAGCTTTAATTCTTGCAGTATATTGATATTCATGTGGTTTGTTTCCACGGACACCATTATATTGAGCATTTACATTTGGGTCTTAATATGTTTGAGTACCAAACAAGCTACCAGTTGTGAGCAATTTTAACTATTTAGGAATGTGATGGCAAAAAAAAAAGACTCATAATGATTTTTTAGGTTATATGCAATCCCACCAACCCTTTGTCAGCAATTTACTGCTCCACAGGGAAATAAAAAGCTTATGAAATAATACTATGATCAGTGGAGGAAAATGAATCAGTATTAAGTTGTAAACCTTGATGTGCATATAAAAACAAAGTAATTCAGATCCTACTATGTTATTAGAGCTAAAAATGGAACTTGATCTCATAACATCTTTACACTTTTTTTCAGTCTATCCGTCCTCTCAGACTTCCAACAACACCAGCATGCTCCACCTGCCCCACCCTCGCCCTTCAATAGTATACGATAAAAAGAAAAAAAAAGATTTTAAATGACGCAATTTGACACAAAAGGATTCTGGTAGTTTCACTTTAAATGAGGAAGGAGTGAAAATATGGTGCCTGTCAGTGGGTTATGGACTACAGGCAGGCAGAAAGAACTGGGTATCATTAAATGTGAAGGCTTTCAGTTTTTTTTGTTAAATTTTTTAGATTAATTTCTGTTCCCTTAAATCAGGTGATAAAGCGTGAAAGGAAAAACAATCCCCACAATATCCATCTGATGTTGATGTGATGAACACTCTCAAATTAAAGCTGAAAGTTGACACTTTAACCTCACCGTTATTGTTTCATTTTGAATCCAGCGTGATGGAGCACAAAGCCTAAACAACAAAAAGAATATCACTGTCATTTCTGACTGCACTGAAGTTCGGTCGTACAGCTGAACGTGACCTAAATCAATAAATAATAAATGCTATACTGCAGAGAGCCCTAAAAAAAGGCTATGCTTTCTGCTTCAGATGGCAGGTAAATGTAACTATGCATTAGATTAACATCACACCTGTTAACAAAACCGAGTTTGAGCACTGACATCCAATTTCTACTGGCAGCTTATATGTTAAAAGCACCATACTGTAATTGGAGGTGTCCATGCATGCAAACTAATGAAGTCAACAAAGCTACTTATTATTTTCTTGAGACACAGTAATCAATTAATTAATTAATTAATTAAGTATTGACTACTAAAGCTATGCCCACATTCAACACATTTATTCAGAGTTATATAGCGGTGAATGGAAAAGCCAGGTTTCTGCACTTAAGGTAACACTGCCTGTGAGTGTGTGCGCGTGTGTGTGTGTGTATACAGTATATAAATACATACACACACAGAAGCATAGAAGTTGCTTAAATCACTCAACTTCAAGTGCCACAGCCATCTGTCAGTCACAGAGCCAAAAAAGCAATATCCCCTTTAAGCCACCAAAGGTGCATTACTTTTTGGCATCCATTTCATCCACTGCACATCAATCCAGCCCAATGGTGTAATGCTCTTGTCACCACTGACAATAGAGAGACATTACTCTCACCTTGGTTATAGAGATGTAAGTCATTTTATGGCTACATAGTGATAATACTGTCAGAAAGTAAAAAAGACAGAAAAATAGACAGAGAGGCACGAGGGAAGAAACTGAAAAAGGTTAAATAAAAAAAAACATACAGAAAAAGAACATCATTCTTCTTGTTCGCCTGCTTTTCATGTGACTAACCCATTACTCCCAATGTGTGAGGTCTTTCTGCAAATTCAGCAGCTACTTTAGATTTCCATTAATTAAGCACTCCATATGCAATAAGCATGATGTAATTCATCATAAAGCATCAGTGTGTCATTATATTCTCTTGATTGATTCATACAGTAAGTCAAGAAGTGACCCATGTAGATTTATGACAGTGTGTTCCTATGCGGTGTTTAGGATATTAAATCTTCCTGTTTGACGAAGATATCCATCATATCTATAGCTTCCATACTGACAGGAACACAGAGAGGGCTGGATATTGCAGGGATCCCACTTCAATTTCACAAAGGGCATAACCCTGGTCACTGCAGACCATGCACAGTGATGATGGATAGGTGAGATTCATTTCAAGACCAAATCTAAACAGGCAGGAAGCCTTCGCACATCAAGTGTGACCAGAAGTGTGATTGTTGCAGAGATAGCAGGCTGCATTCACACCAGTCATGTATGGAGAGATCCGCCTATTAAGTGTGGGTTAGTGCGACAGGTGAGAACAATGTCATCTAAACTTTATGTTGTTCTTTACACACAAAGACCACCTGGAAATTCAGGGCTCAGTCCTTTATGATGTAATTACAAAGTTGCTGTAATAAATCCAGGACTAATGGTTGTAGAAGACAGAAAAATGCTAAGCTCTTGTGGCAAATATTGACAGTTTAATATGTAGCAACATCTTACAGATAAAACTCAGGATTTTCTTTTTGTTTCTTAGCTAATGAACACCACAACAGATAAATAATTCCAAAAGTCCACAAGTGTTCATTATCCTTGGCTAAAGCTGCCAATAAAAATTATGCAGACAAGCAAATTGCACGATTAATGAGCTATTTGTGAGCTTAACGTTTATGTTTGTGATGGTGAATGAGAGTTTTAACAAATCAAAAGCCAAACTTTTTTGGCTCAGACTAGTGCAAACAAACTGTGGGTTTGACTGCATCATTAGTTTTACCTTCACTCCTGTAGTCCTCCTGAGAGCCGAGTAGACTCAGGGCTGACAGGGGGTGACTGGAGAAAGCAGGCCAGTCAGGAGTCACCAGCCCACCGCTGTGGTGTTGTCGAGGTCTGCTGCGCGAGTTGAGCACTGACGAGCTGTCTGGTTTCATTCTTAAAACTGCTGCATAAGATATAGGTCGTGCTGCAACAGCTCTTGCAAAGTCTGGAGAAAAAAAAAAAAAAAAGGCAAAGCACAGCAAAGGCTTGCATCATATAGAGTCTTGACTTTCTCACTGTTCAAAGATGACAGAAATTTGGCCTGAGAACGAGGTTTTAGATAAATATTTAGAAAAGTATCTTAAAGTAGTGTCCTAATGAAGAAAAAGAATAATGCTTCTTGTTTGATTATTTCCTATATATTTTATAACTGCAATCCTATTCCAGCTCCACATTTATTACAACATATATACTTGCTTTCTAACTGTACACTTACTCTCCCTCTCTGTGTGTCTCCCTTTCCCATCACCTGACCTTCTCCACCCACTTTCACACCCGTTTCCATTTCCCTGTTATTCTTAAAGTGCCAGCTTGTCCTATTCATTCTCTCCCAGATCATCAATATATGCTTTCAACTTAGCAGCCCAGGTATCATCTCTTCCTGCATGATCTCCTTCTTTTTTTGCCTTTCCAGTATTGACTTTTTCTTGTTTCTGCTGACAAGTACAGCCGAACTTTAAACTTTACCTGCCTGGTAAGTGAGTCATGTTTTTGGGTCCAAACTTAATAACATTGAGCTGTTACAGAACTGTACTGTAACCTCTGTAATCTATAATACTCTACATTGCACTCCTCCTCAGTGAAACGGATGAGCTTGAGTCGGTTTCCAGTGCCACTGCATGAGGAATACTCTGCAACAAACTAGTGTTCTACAAGGCAGAAATCTTGCTGAACAGAGACACAGAGAAGAGACAGCAGGATACGGAGGTGTCGTGATACAGAGACAGCTCAAAATGAAATAGGTGGAAAAACCTGGAAGGCATTTCCCACAGTCTTCAGAAAATACATGCACAGCTGAAAAGCATGGGTATGGTATTGAAGATGCAATAAATTTCTTAAGAAAAATCGACATGTAGGCAACAAGCTGGAGATTTGGAGCTTTGAAGCCTCAGTGAGCCCATATCTATTCCTTTTTAAAACTTAATGTGCATTAAATGAAGCAAATTTTCCAAATGACCACCAAGACACTTGTTAAGAGGACATGAAATTTATCAATTAAGATCCTTACATCTTATTGCATTTTTTGAAAAGGCAAGGCCAGCAGTCTTTCCCTTTATAGCTTTAATATACTCTTTTTCTGGAGCATCCAGCATATCTGACCTTTACAGCTTTACATACCCAGGCCCTAAATTATATCAAAGACATCTTAATCCCTTCTGTGCCTGGGTGTTACAGAGATCAACCGATTGTGGCATAAAGCTCGACTAAGGGCAAGGGGGGGTCAGGCCTTCGCAGTTCAGGCCCTAAACTCTTGGTATAACTTGCCTGCTGAAGTTTTGTTTGCTAAATCTCTCACTACTTTTCGATATGAGCTCTAATAATTTATTTTAAATTCTTTTTAAATCTCCTATTAAAATTCATTTTAATCCATCCATTATATTTTGTAACAGTTGCTTTATTATAATTTATCTTTAACTATTTTATTTCTTTGTGAAGCACTTTGTTACATAAAAAGTGCTATCAAATAAAGTTCCCCCTAATTGTATTATTATACTATAGTTGTTGTTGGCAGTTTCATGCTGCCTTTAGTCAGTAGGCACTTCTCACAAGGCACCACAGACACTCTGTATACTCTGTAAATCCCCGTCATCATAGTCAAAAAATGAATAAAATGGTAAGTGCGACAGAACAGCAGAGAAACGTCTTCTTTTAAAGTAAAACAGTCCCAGGAGGTTTGGAATAACATCCTCTCTGAAATGTAAAACTAGGGTTGAGGCTGTCACTAGTCATTCCTGTCACTGTGTTCCTCTACCACTTACTCCTGAGGAATTCAATCAACTTTATGTACAGTAACGTGACAGTGTGTTTTCTTTTTATGATACTCACACAAATACAATAACTCATACACGCTTAGTTTCCCCATGACGGCTGATCACCAATACATATGTTCCAAATCACCAATGCAGTGCAGCTAAAATAAAAAGCTGACATTACTGATGATATGGAGCTATATCTGCAGACACATTAAAATGCAAGAACAGAAACTTGAAGCTCAGCAAGAGTCTAATCAGAGTTCTGCAAAGGAGGTGGGAGTGTTTTGCACTACATGATAAAGTGCTACTGTATGAGGGAACTGAACAAAACTGAGAAATAATTATGTGCCCTTGGGGACTTGTCAGCTGCAAAAATACTGCTATCTACAAATGGAGAGCAGGCAATTACTGTATTACATATTATAAAGGGAAGCAGGATATGGAGCTGCATTTGAAATTAAAGGTATTGTGAGTTTACAAGTTGATCAACAAAGGGATTAGTAGCTGGTTTGCAGTCTGTTAAATGATGTATCTTGTGAAAAATCCGCTCATTTAAAGTGTAAACCACATTCCCACTGCTGATGCCGACGGTCAGCTTAACGATGCAGAGTCCTCCACTATTTATTGTGACAGCTGGAAAAGTAAAAAAAAAAGAAAAATATATTTTTCATTTTATTTCTGGTAGCTCTACAAAATGTGGCAGAAAGACTAGTTATTTGTTTTTTGCCCCAATGAGTGAATGCCTCCTTAATCAGGAAGTGTGGACATATTAGCACCCTTTGTGATGTCTAACATCTATTTAACATGCAATACTAATTATCTCAAAGTAAAGATGCTGAACAATAGTTCTGCTGAAGAATCAGTTTCCTAGCATGTAATTTTTTATGGCACTTTTTACAAACCACGTTTTGAAAGAGCAGTATTTGCCACTAATTACTGGCTGTGACGCCTCTTTATTCTCACTATTGTTCTCCGTTCATTATGTTTTATTGATTTGTCAGCATGTACTTCTTACATTGTAAACACTTAAGCTATAAAAAGACTTCCTTAGCATTATAATGCAGATCCACTTTCTGCTCTTTACCTGTAAA
>JAPZDZ010000024.1:22308284-22326067 GCA_029783805.1 Acanthurus tennentii
TTCATGTTTAAAATAAGCATTTTCAGGGCAGCCACGCACATCTGGGCAGTGTTCAGAACCAGTCACCAGCTGTTTTATCTGACTGAGAACAAACTGTCAGCAGCAGTCTAGACTTGAGTCAGTCAGCAGACATGACTTGAGATCCAGCATCGCTCTGTTTTGTTAAAATTGCAGCATGAGTTGAGAAAAGCAGAGACTGATGACAAGGATGCAGCTTGTTGTAAAATAAGTGTATCCTTTTAAAAAATGACAGCTGCGCTAACTCTATTTAGTCAAGGTTTAAATTTCTCACGGCAGTGACAAAAGGACTCATTTTTCTTACTAAGTAGGAGATGTAAGCATGCCACATTATCTCAATTCCAGTTGGCATACTTTTGACAAGGTAATAAATGATAATGTAAGTAAGCTCATCATACTTCCCTCAAGATTGATAACAGTGATTATACTTTTGTGTATTTAGTTATACAGTTAAAAAAATACAAACCAAAGACTTTTACATATCTAGACACATCAAAAATATTCTTTTTTTAAATTTAAGCACAGCACCCAGAATCAAAATGAAATTGTTCGATATCTTGAAACTACCAGTCCTGAGCAATACTGGACAAAAAGAAGTGAACAAAAAGAGAGAGGAGGATACACAGAGAACTGGAAATAACCCACTTGGAAGAAAGTCTTTCTCCCTACAGCATTAAAGCAACCTCTCACTGCAGATTGAGTCCAGACCAAGAATTCCGCAGGAGTGTATATCACTGTGTGTATGTGAAAATAGTTGTAGAGAGAACGGGATTTAGAGTGGTAATCAAAGTGCATGAGCCGAGTTATTATGTTCTTTAATATAAACATGGCTTGGCAGTTTGGTTGTCAGAGTTATTACGTACAGTATTTCCTTATGTTGCCACAGCAGTGGGCCACTGCGGCTCAGGAGGTGGAGCAGTCGTCCATCCATCCCTACAGTTTACATGTCGAGTATCCTTGGGCAAGATATTGAACCCCAAATTGCTCCCAGTGGCTGCACCATCGGTGTGTAAAGGTGCGCTTGAATGGTTATTGCACATGATGAGCAGGTGACACCTTGCAAGGTAGCCTTTGCCACCAGTGCATGAATGCGTGTGTGAATGGGTGAATGCTCTTCTATGCTTTGCTTTGAGCTGCTGGTAAGAGAAAAGCAGTAAATAAATACAGTCTCTTTACCATTTGTAGTGTCAGAGTTTGATTTGACTTAATGGTTATTTTACTTTTTTACTGGTTGGCTACTTTTTTTAGGTGTTCTCTAAGTGAGCTGCATAATATCACAACTGTTGCCAAATCTTTCACCATTCCCCACTAATGTCTGTGGGGGGCTGAATGTGTTATATTGGATTTTACTTGGCATCCCTTAAGCAAAGAACTGGCAGAGCAGGAACAAACCTTGACAGAAAGGTTGACCTGGTCTAGTAACTGGGGTGAATAATTGATTTTTTGATATTTCTCATAGTTGCCTACTTGTGTATTAGCATAGAAAATAAATGTCTTTAACACGGTGCTTGCATCTTTTAGTCGGTGAAAACACTCAAAATAAAAAGCATTTCATTGTGCAACCATAAAGTGTCAATTAAATTTAAGGCAGAATCTTGAAGTCTTTAAAAAGGTTATTAAATTAACTGACAATAACTTGTTATTCCCTTAAAAAAAAGCCTACTTTGGATCTCTTATTTCAACCATGTTTACATGTGCATCTTTATTTCTGCCATGGATTATGCAACAAGGATATACAGACTATACAATTTGCTTAGTTGCCTGTCAAATGCACGTTATAATGGTTCAATTCCTTTTCCCTGGCAAAAAGAAACATTCCAGACTGGGTCTAAATCCTGACAAATACAGCATACTACAAAAAGTCTCTTTTGTTTGTTTGACTACTGAAGCAGACAGGCACTTGCTCTTGTCAGCTGTCACCTTCATCTGATAAAAGCAATGACCCTTGCAGATCCCACTGATCCCTATCTTTCAGAGGTTGCAAAATCAGGAACACTCATTGTTGTTGAAAGGGCTGCGCCTGCAGCATTTCAGGGAGCTTTAGAGCAATGCCATTGGTGATCATTTCAGGTCTTAACAACACCTTGATAACATCACCCAAGCACACAATGGCCATTTTATGCTTGAACAATAAACAAGGAGTCAAATGCTCTTACTCCCTTGTCCTTATTATCATATGTCATGTTAGACTGTTAGATATATGGGTTTATTGGACATCACATGTCAGAATAGAAACTCAGCATTAAATAAAGCTGAAGTGACCATGAAGTGTTACCAAACAAGGAGACATGCATGAATTTGGGACAAAAGAATCAACAAGAAAACAAAGAAACTACAGAAGTAAAGGTGAGAATAAGGAAATATGGCATGTACTAAGCGAACAGGGGGGAGACCTGGGGACACAGTGACAAACTCATCTACTTGCATTCGGTCATTGGGCTGGCACACTACCTGAGATGTTGGGCTCATTTGAGGTGAGCTGTGCTGCAGTTTGCTTCAAATATAGGTGAGATTCAGTGATTGTAGCTGGGGAAGCGTGTGTGCCTGAAGCTGAGTGGAGAGAGACTTGACAGAACTTGCAATGGATGAAGTAGGGTTAGCATGCTTTGCTCAGGATGAAACATATGCATCTAAAATCTCATTACAATTGTATGGAGATAAACATAATAAACTTCTTTCATCAGCCGTATTTAACACTTAAAAGTTAGAATGCCATTTCCTGATTTATTACCTCACCTTACAGATTACTTTAAATGTTCATTTGGCACAATTAGGGTTCTGCTTTTATAAGCCAAAAACACTTTCATAAAATATTGAAAGCAAACAAAACCAAAATGTAGAAACACACTTAATCAATAAAACATTAAAATCAAACTGAAATCGGGTTAAATAACACATAGTGATGGAAACAGCAGCAAAACACCAAACAATGTTGCTAATCATGCTAATCATGCGCTTTTTCTTATCATGCTTCTGCTCTCATGTGTCTGCCTTTGTATTGTAATTGTTTGTAATGTATTGATTGTTCCTATTGGTGCAAAAGAGAATTCTACAGAGGGCACTTGACGTCTATAACATGGGTGTATACGTAAATATACTGTGCAGTTGAAGTGCAAACAATATTTACAATCCTGTTTGTAATGATTTAGCTCAATCTTACAGTTGAATGACAATTGCTAGAACTATATCCAGGTATCAATTAATATGACTCAAGCGTCTGTTACTTTTAAAATCAATACACAAGAATTGATTATTTTTTTAAAAGGCATTACTACTTACATTTCCAAACAATTCCAGTCCAAAGTTTTGACATGTTTGCATTAATTGAGAATCCATCAGTATAAAAATGTCAGAAATCTAGTCATTACTTACATTTGTCACTGCTTAAGATTATTAAGACAAACAGAATAATGATAAAAGATGATCATGAAAGTGTCACCGAAAAACTCTTGATGAAACCCTCCAGCTGGCTCCACAACAGCAGGAGGTTAAAACCTCCACTGAGCGCTTGGCTCAATCTTCTGGTTGTCATTTCTTATCAAGCTTTTTGCTTCTGCAGCTCGTTTAGAGAAACTGCAGCGTCTCACGCTCACAAACGAGCTCATCTTTGTCCCGCGAGATATCCATGTCTCATGCACTAGAGTTTTCAGAGCAAGTCGGGCAAAATCCCTAACCATTACGCAATGAACTCAGCAAGGGAAGATTGAAATTGTGCAGGTCTGCGTCTGTCTGGTTCATCTCAAACAAGCCTACAGTGTAAGTCTCAGGCTTGTCTGCAGCTACTGGACTGTGGCATGAAAAATTCATTAGAAAAGCATACAGTAAGTAGGTGAGACGCTCATGGGGGCTCAAGTAGACGGACATGATTAGCCATAGCCGGTAAGATTAATGAAGACCTTCACAGGGAGATTATATTGACTGAAGCTGATTATGCTTGAGACCATTTATTCAGCGGAATATCATTACAGATGGAACAATCCATACATCATATGCAACCTCACCTCACCTCCTATCAGAGCGGACTACTTACTAAGACCCTGTCTTTTTTCCTGATCCTTGGTTTACCATGGAGAATGTATGAGTTGTTTCAACCTTGGCAGGGTAATGAGGAAAATTCTACATCATGGAGGAATGATGTATAGCATTATGTTGTCATGCTTGTTAATGGAATGTCTAAAAGTATCTATACTACATGTTCTCTGACATATATGTGTGCGTGTGCGTGTGTGTGTGCGTGTATGCGTGTGTGTATGTGTATTATATAAATATATGTTTATTTAATGCTAACATTAGAGTGACTAAATATTCTACAGTAACATGACACAAAATCAGTTTCTCAAAATGTATTAGGTTTTTAAATTATAAGACAAATGATGAAACCCCCCACCTCCCCAAACTTCTATTGTCTCCAGGTTATCTGGCACATTTAACGAAACTCTGTTGCACAAACTTTGGCTTCAGCACACAAGCCCATTGTGGGTTCTTGTGTCCTCTGAAATGCCAGATTTAAAATCCCTGGGTAGAGATTCTTCTGTTGATCACAGTACACACCAAAGAACAAGCCTCTGTGGTGCCAAGACTTGAATGTTGCGTCCAACTTCTCACGCTAATCAACAATGACTTTTTCTTCTTCCTGCTTTTCATGTCCTGGACTCAAGTTGCGAGTGTAGGGGAGGCTGACACAACCCAGGATCTTGCCAGCTGAAGCAAGTCCATTAGTCACTGATCGTGAGACCTTATATAGATTCCAAAGTTTGTATGTTCAGTTAATAACCAGCAGAATAACATGCTGTTGGTTTCGACTGTGTTATTTGGGTTGGTGGAGTGTTTGGACATTGGGAATTGAAGTTTTTCTCTTTGGCTTGGGAGTGACTTTAAACACAACTCTATATTTTACTGTTTATTTTTCAAGGTTTGCAATCACAGCGATATATTCACTGCATGGTCTGGCTCTGTGTAGTGCATGCAAATACTCATCCATTTACCTACACACAACCATATCCTGGTGCATGACTCTTTTGCCCTTGGTGAAAATGACTTCATGCATCACTTATACAGCACCACACATCTATATTCCCTGCAACCTACTTTTAATATTGAGGTACCTTAGAGTCAGCTGAGGAACAGCTGAATTACCATTCCACGCTTAACACTCCAAGCAACATTGTATTTCAATCAGAGACAGACTGGGGGGAGGAAAGAAATGGCCTCAGACCTCATGCCTGCCCATCCCACTTTTAAACACAAGAGAAATCTGATTGTGCTTCCCTCTCTGCTTCTGCATGATTTAGATATCTGGCATGATTTAGATATCTGATAAATGGAGTGAAAAAAAGGAACCTGGCAGTGGAGACAGGTACAGAGGAAAAATAACGCAGAACACAAACTACCGCCTTCAAAATGAGCAGTTTTAGAATATTCAGAGAGAACAGTAGGTCAATAATCCATTAAACAAGCCATCATGTCAAAAGTATCATAATAGACAAATACCACATCACACCCCTGGGAGTGGCTGCTCATAGCTCCTGCAGCTGATAATATCGAAAAACCAGTTTGAAGTGCGGCACTTTTACCAAAATGTGACATATTACTGACTCGAGCATACTCAGCTCTCAGCGCTGTTTTGACCAAAGTGGAAAATCACTACTTTTTTTTTCCACATCTTCTTTGTTGCGACAGATTCATCATCAGGGAGAGCAACGGTTGGGTAAAATGAACATCACCCCTTTAAAAACAGAACCCACACACTTACTATTGAATGGTGTCTTCAACATATAAACTGTTAGGTCTTCTTTTGGCTTCAGAGCTTGAAAATCAGCCAGGAACAGGTTGCACATTTACAGACTGTGTTTTTCAAAACCTAGACTGGATATGTATTTTGTGTACTGCTCTTGAAAACAGCAGACAAGCAGGCTCACCACATAACACTGGCTTATCTCTGTCAAACATATATGCTTTTTTGAAAACAAGATGCATATGATGTGATGTTTGCGCAAAGGAATCATTCTTCTGATTCCTTCATTGCTAAAAGGTTAATGATTTTCAATTAGAGAATAAGCATACAATCTTATTTAACTGAATGAAAAAACATAAACAGCACCCCAAACGGACTTTTCTTCAGAAATTCTAATGCACTGAATGCTAAACAGGAGGTTGATTTCTTGAGCTCTTATACAGTTTTTTCTCAAATCTCTCTGGAAAAAATGTGAAAGTTTTTACCTCTGATAGTTAAAATGGCATATTTGTTTTAGACAAAAGTTGACATGTTACATATTTCTTTCCACGAGTATGCAACCTAAAGATGGAAAAATCACTGCCTTATAGAAAGAGCCAACCTGTTTTGTTTTTCTTTTTTTTGAGTGGTAATTGTTTTGCAAAGCAGAGAGACTGCAGGAGTGCTGAGATACGTGTAATGAACAAGCTGAGCAAATTCTGTCAACTACGATGCACCAAAGGCACCATGGAACCACCTCTTAGATCAAAAATCAATAGACTGAATTTACTCAACTGAAACAAATTACCTGCACAAGCCACTTATTCTCTGTTTATACATTTTATTAAACAAGTTGAAGTCTTGATAAACAGTTAACAGATAACCCCAAGCTTTTCTTTATTACCATCTTCTCTAATTGAATGTCCAGCTTAAAAGAAAGCCTGCAGCTAGTGCTAAGGTCCATCTTCTTATGTACTCCTTTTTTCCTGACCTCTAAAAAAGTAAATTGTAATGATAAGCACATGATTATTGTGCATGTTACTGTTGTAAGCAGGGCTAAGATGGGTCTAAACAGTAGGGTTCAGATGTCCAACACTAAAAGGACTTTACTAATTTAACCGGGAGAACTATTTGCATTATGTGAACATCTTTATGAACATTCACAATGATAATAACAATTGTGATAATGATAACAGCAATATTGTATATGTATATATACAAATGGAAGATATTTTATATCCCCTGGGAAACGGATGTCAGAGTGATGGTTCTGCTGCCTTGCACTGCCCCTCAAGCAGCTAAGAGTGTTAAGAGGCAGTGCCCTGGAGGGAAACAGGTGCCCTGCCAGCTCCAAATCCGCCTCCATATCAAATGGACCATGATGGACTTGAACCAGCTACCCTGCAGCCCAGAGGCAAGCAGAGTTGCCTACTTGGCAACTTTTTGACTAGACTTAAGGACTGCTTACACCTTCTTAGCGACTTTACTTCAAAAAAGCATAAAGCAACAATTTTTGAGGTTTCTTCAAACCATCAGGGAAAAGGTAAGAAATAAATTTATAGCCAAGCTGCTTGGAGTATTCACATCCAAAGCCTTTATTGTGCTGTATTCAGAGAGTTTGATGGGGTGTGTGTGTGGCAGGCAGAAGGACGATGCAAGCCGCAGGAGTGGGACTTCAGTTAAACTGAGTTTTATGTTTACAGAAGCACTCTTTCACTGCAACTATGCAAATACTATGTGAATATTTTGTATTAATACTCTGGATTTGGATGTTTCTATAGCGTATAGCCTTTATATATATGTAAATATACATAATGTTCCTGCAGTGAGTTTGTGATTTTTTGAGCATTTCACCATTTACCTTTCACATGTGGCTTAAGGTGTCTCTCCTTTTCTGCCACGGACTAAACCACTATGGTTTTTGCAAATTATTATGAGAAAACACGATTACATTGCAAATGAGTCAATGGTTTAATTTGCCAACTCTAACCCATGTTAAGGTGCTAGCTGTTTCATTGTAAGAGGCGGCACCAGAGAAACCAAGCCCAGAGAATACTGATAATAACTAAGTACTAAACAGTATTGTTGGGTCATTTTACTGTCAGGCCTACATTGGACCTTGGTATACCAGAGTTTGTTGATTTTCCAATTTCTCTATTCATGTTTGCAACAACAACAGCACCTCTCAAAAGCAGATAGACACCCACAACAAATGAAACATTTCTGAGAGAACTTTAAAGTGCCTGTGTTGGTTGGACAAGGTTTCAATCGTTATGACACAAATGCTTTGTTACACTGACAGCTGATTTTTTTTTCTTTTACCAGCTTTGACTGCGTATCATTCTCACGAGAGTCATTCCTTCATTCTGACTGACTTGGACAGGCTGAATGTGTTTATGTTCAAAGTCATCCCAACAAATTTATTTATTCATTGAACATTTAAAATTTGGATCAAAATAATTTAAATAGTTTTATGTTACATATTTCTCTGTATTTGAAGAGAGGGCTGCAGCACATTATGCGACAAGCAGTTAATAATGGTGTTTTTCCTTTTCCTTGAAGATTCTCATTCTCCTTCATCTTGCCTTGATCTGCTTCAAGAGCCACAAGACCCTGAAGCTGAGTTGTCAGTACTGCAAGTTTCTAAAGTATGCCAATATCCACCTCGCTGCACTACACACTGCTGTATCTGTGAAGCAGGAAGAACTGTGTTTTCGGTGTACAATTAGAGTTTGATGCTGACCCACTGATTAGACCGAATGATTCTGAAAGGTCTGGATGGCATAAGCAGGATATGACATCACAAACTAGTAAAAAAGGTGAAGATGGTGCACAACAGTGGGAGTAAGGCTGATTAAGCAATAAATTTGTTTATTCAGGTATGTGTAAATAAATTTTCAAGTTGTACGTTTTGCTTTTGGTTTGTAGTACTCCGTTGTAAATTGTATAGTACTTTAAATTGTATATATTTTTTCCTCTTTTAATGGTTTTGATGTGATTTTTTTTTTTTTTTTTAGAGCATGAAATGTTCCTTGAATTGGAAATCTCAGAGGTCCTGGCTAATTTGGCAACACCTGGAGTTACTGGCTGTAACAGCATGAGGTTAATACTAATGTCATATAACCCTGGGGGACAACCAAATAAACTATTGTTGCACTGATAAAGATGTCAGGCAATACTTGGCTTTTTCCATCACTCTGATAAACCATGATCTGATTTTATGCTGCATATGGTATGAGTTCATGGACAGCGGGGCACAGTGAAACTAAAAGTAGTGTGTTACCTCGCTGATAAGTTGGAGGTTGCCTGCCTGAAGCCTGTCGCCCGCAGTTCTTTATCTAGCAGCTTGCTGTGACTGCTCCCTCATGTTGCATTAGTCTCTGTAATATTTCAAACTGATCGTCTGTCCAAAAATGTGAAAAATAACTGTTGTTGAGTTTTAAGGAAGCATTTTGTTGAACGATAGCGGTTTGAGACAGCATCAGAGCTCCATGACATTGCATTCCCTGTGACTACTTCATACTAGCAGTCAATTAGTGTTTCGCCATGCAGTTTCAAGCTTTTAATGTGAAGCTGTTAATGTTTCTGCATTAGCGGACTGCTAATGGATTGTTCTTGACCACATGATAGCACATCTGTAAATGTACCTAAGATGCACTGAAGACATAATGTGATCCAATCAGCTAAACCATCTTCTGAATGCTTCTCCTGCTTCCTTCCCTCAAAAAACAAACCAAAGTCTATATAACAACAAGAACAAAAAGCTAAAGTTTTGTTAAAAAACACACCCACTCACACATACAAGTTGCTTACTCTATCTTTCACTGTAGAAGCCCGACAATGCTTTTTAGCTTGTAGCAAAGATTATGCTGCATTGTTGATGATTCCTTTGTAGGCACACAGATTCAAACCCAATACTACAAGCAGCAAGAGCAATCAGCAAATTAGATATCTTTATGTAAATAAATACACCTGTTGAAACTCTGAATGTAAAACACCTTATTGACCACAATCGAATGAATTAATCGTCTTAAAGCATTTGCCTAAAGAGCTGTTTCTATTGAAACTAATTATTACAATATGACATACAGAAATAATCCTGTGAACACCAAGGCCAACATCCTAAAAGTCACTGGCTCAAGGAGCAGCAGAGAGAAAATGTTAGAGACTACGCAGAAGACAGCTATGATAAATAAGCTTGAGACTACTAGTTTCTTCCTTAACCAGACTTTACACAATATACCAGGTACGATCAGAGAGTTCGGACACAGTTACTGATACAAATGAACAAATGTCTGCATGGTAACATGCATGAAGTAGGTGCAAGTTTTTGTGAGTAAATACTTAGATCAAGCTACATCACTTGATCATCATTAGAAACTGAGTTTATCATGAAAAACGTGTTCTTTTTCAATGAACTGTGAGCAAGCAGATGCATGTACCAGTGGTTACAAAAATGCATTTCACTCAGATGCTGATGCTGATCCATCAATGTATTTTTAAAAACTTGCTTACAAAAGTTATTGCATGCGCCTGCTGGATCCACATTATAATGCAGCTCTCTGTTTGCTCACAATAGAACCAGTCTCTTCTTTTTGGCCGCACATCATAATGGAATTAAGCCTGATACTTGCCATGACATGAACCACAGACCACACAAACCTACTTTGGTGGGCTGATTGAACCATTAAAAGGGTGGAATCCATTAGATAAGTTCACCCTTGCTCTAGACTGAGCAAGGCCAACGCTTGATCTACATTTTAAAACTTTGCATTTGCTGCTAATTAAACTACTAAAGGATAACATTATGTCAATCAAAATCCCCAGAACATTTTTTTTTCCATTTAGAAAACACTGCCGGTCTTTGCCCTGCTGAAACTCTGATCCATGCTCTCATCACATCCAGAACTGACTACACCAGCATCCTTTATGCACATCATCCAGAGTCCTAAATAAACTGGAGTACATTCAGAGCTCTGCTGCTCGCCTACTCACCCTCTCCTGCTCCCATGACCACATCACCCCTGTTCTCCAGAACCTCCACTGGCTCCCTGTCCCACAGTGATTCCAATTCAAAGTCTTTCTTCTTACTTAAAAAGCCCTCCGTAACCGGGCCTCCACCTACCTCACTGACCTGCTTCACCACCACACCTCCTCTGTAAGCCTCCGCTCCTCTGATGCCAACCTCCTGTCTCCACCACGTGGTATCAAGTGCTACACCTGGGGCGATGGGCCTTCTCCTCGCTGCCCTCTCCCTCAGTGCCTCTCTCCTCAACCACATCAAAGACTCCACTGAACTGCTTGGATTTAAACCACTGATAAAAATTAACCTCTTCAAAATCGCTTTTAGTGATCAATGTTGCGTTTTTGCATGTGCTTCATATCTTTGTGTTGTTTTCTTCTGAGCTTTGTTAGGCATCTTTGAGTATCCAGAAAAATACTCTATAAATTAAATGCATTTTAATTATTAATATTATTGTATTATCATTAAGTTATTAGTCATCTTAGCTGAGTGGATGGGGAAGAGCTCTGAGGTTTGCTTCCCACTGGGTCGTAAAGAAAAGTAGGAAGAGAAAGATTTAAAAGATGTTTGCATGCTTATTTCCTCTTTTATTACTTGGGGAAGTATTTATTGTTTATTATTTGTCATGCCAATCAACCGTGCTATTCCATTAATGTCATACATAAAAGGCTCAGAAGCTGAGTGGCATTGCAGCTCTTTCACTGCCTGATGTTTTCTCTGTGACTTCCTGCTGTTTACAGGCACAGAGGACCTTGAGTGGAGAGGTGTAGAAAACCCTGTCAAGTATCCGAGAGTCTAAAGCCTCACAGAATAGGAATGCTCAATGAGCCATGGCATCTTTACTTCTTCACAGATTTACGAGCCAAATTCATCATTTCAAAGATGTGGATTCATCCTCTCCAAGTATGAAAAAGATACAAAACCCCCTCTTACATCTATAAATGATCTTTCTCCCAGCTGTGTCACATTTACAACTGCAATGTCATTACAGCCGATGTCATTGTGTGCTCTGCCCCTTTTCCTAATATCAGCGCTTAAGTGGAGTTTTCTGTGCAACTATTTTTTTTACTATCATATCTGAACACCACCTTTTCAATTTCTTACCTGAAAGGCCACTGATGACAGACAGGAAGAGAAATGGTTTCCATGGTGACCCCATACTTGTTGAAGAGGGTCCCTTCTGCAACAGTGTTAGCAGGTCTCCTTCTTCATTAAAGCTGTAGCTACAAACAGAGAAAGAAAACATCAATATGTTGAAATATATACCTTTGGTAATCACATAAATCCCGGTTAATCCTGTAAAACTCTCCCACTCACAAACCAAATCACTCAACAAATCTCACTACATGATATATTTGACTTTTGCATTAATAGAGGATGATTCATAGAGAGCGACCCCACACACATCATGTAAAATGATAAAAATTGGGTTAGACACTTTCCTCTGACCTCTCTGTGCAAAACATACCTTCACATGAAACATCACTTTTTTGTTACCTGTGTAGTGAAATGGTGGAAAAAAAATAAGAGCTTGTAAAGTGAGCAGAGCCTGTGTCTCCTGTTATTTATATTGTATACATCATATAATGCATGCATACATCCAAAACATCTTTACTAAATATCTAACATAGGCAACAGGGTTGTTGCTGTATGCTGTTAGTATCTGTCCGTTCATGGGCAATGACACACTCTTTAATGGCCTGCAAAACCCCCATTTATACAGCCTGTTTATGGCAGAAATATTGTGCCATTAATTCCCCTCCCTGTTCTGTATAAAAAGTATAAAAACAGCTCTTCAAAGTTTGCTTCATTCTACAAAACTGTTACAGGGCTTGTACTGAGAAAAACAACACATTTCATGGAATAATCAGATTGTGACTGGCACATGGTGGGTTTCAGTACATTCTACTAAATTTAAATGGTTTTCTTGGATTGCAATGGAACTGAGTGACAGTTTTTCAAAGCAATTTGTGTTGAGTGGGATCTGCTTTCAATTTTTTTTTAGCCTTCAGAAAAGAAATGTTCAAGGTGTAGTCCTGATGAAAAGATATAACAACATTACACATGATAAATCTGGCAAATTAACTCTCTGAACACGCGTTTGATAAATATTATAAACAAATCCACTGTGACATCACACAGAAGTACATTTAATCTTGCTTCATCTTGTTTTTTGGATGCAGATGTGACTATATTTGGACAAAAGGGTGGAGCTGGTGATGATGCACACTGCTGCCAATGACTGTATGATGGCTAACAAACAGCATTTCCCTAATCATGCATAACTTCAACACATTATATTATTTAAATAAGTAAACTATATAAATGTTCACATCAAGCCCAGCTACAATGAAAGAGTTAGCTATAAAGACCAAGTGCATTTTTTAAACCAGGCTGTAAACATGTTTATTTCTGCAGCAAAATTAGAAATTGTAATATGGTGCTCAATAGGGACAGACTTGCTTTTAGATCCAGCCTCAAGTGGCCATTTGAGGAACCGTAGTTTTTGGCATTTTGCACTAACTTAATTTTTTTTTTTTTTTGGCCCTGGCAGATGCTGCTTGGGGCCAATTTTTGAATAGCAACACAGTCCCTTGGCCTGCAAGTTCCTGCTGCTATATTCCATATATTACTCATTAACTTTGGCATGTAAACACAACAAGGTGTTGAATGTAATTGGACAAGATGGATTTTTTTTTCAAAGCACCTCTTAATATATTCTCACACTTTTGCCCACAAACCAAGCCATTCATTTTTAAAAGCATGTTAGTTGAACCTGTGGTTGACTTATTTCTCAAGCGAGTAAAAGCATTGCCATTTGTGCTATGTTTTCCTGCATTTCAATAAGTCATGCACATTGAATCATAATACTGGTTAAACCTCTTTACATCTGCAAGCAAGGTCCCTCACTGGGAGGAAATGACACACACACACACACACTTCTTTTACACCTTGACAGCAGTATGAGTCAAACACACTGCGACAAGGCTGTTTACATTTACTTACTTTATATATTTTGACGACCGCTTTACTCTGAATTAATTACTGACCCCTCAAAAAATCCCACTGCCTTCTCACAAATAGTCAAATCAGGCCCCTGTGGAACTTTCATACATAAGCAACAACAAGACATGTTTCAACAAAACCTAAAAAAGGAAACGTTAATGCTACATTGCAATTTATTCCAAACAAAAGATTAATGCTGCATTCTGCTATAATCCTTAATAGCAACTTTTTTCAATTTAGCATCAAAACCTGACCATACCAGCAAAAAATATCATTCAGTAAGAAATGTATAAAACACTACACCTGCACTTAAAGAGGGTGTTTTTTGTTTTTTTGCAAACTGTGATAACTAGATATCTTCTAATATTTTCTCTCAGCATAAGAGAGAGTTGGATCTGCTGACTTAGTGATTCTCCATCAGCACCATTCATCTCCACAGAAGTACTTCTTCATTTGTCTGATATTTTCAGTCTTTGTAAAGTGTTTGAATGTATGCTCGCTGGTTTTCTCTCTCTCGCTCTCTCTCTCACTCATCTTACTAACTGGCTCCCTCATCCTCATTTAAGTTGCCTGTCATTTAGATCATTAATGCAGTGGCACAGACAGCTCTGAGGGTTGAGGGAAGCTTGTCCAGATCCAGTAGGAGTTGTCTCAGATTCATGATTTATGCCTCCTTGTCTTTGTTTCACCTCATTTGCCACATATCCTCCCGGACACACAGGCAGTAAACCAGTGGGTTAAACAATTAGTGACTTAGCAATTAGGCAGTTATCTGTTTAGGGAGAGAGAAATAAGAAAGAAAGACAGAGAGATAAACAGATGCAATAATCCATTTCCTTCCATGAAATGCAAGCTGTTTCTTACTTTATATTTTGCCAGCTGTTTTTCATATGTAATCTGCTCCCCTTCTCAGTAAATTTAAGCTTTTTCTCTACGATTGGGGGAAAATAACAAACTGGAAATGAGGGGTGGCACTTTATTTGGCTATTTCTTATATTTCACTGTCTCTGCTCACCGAGAGCAGAGCATTAGAGAGCTGAAGGTCTGCTGTCTAGACAGCTGTCTGCACATGCTGGTGAAAACTGCTCCACTTTTTGGACAAAAAAAGGCTCTCAACCTCCTTCACCTCACTATGGCCTTCCTTTCATCTCACTTACATACAGCAGCATAAAAATAGAACATAAACAATAGAGGCAGAACAGAGCAGAAGTCTAGTGCATACGTTAGGATGCACAAATTCCTTCAAGAAAGGAAGCCTTCCCTGCCACTCCTTTTCAGCACCTCACTTAATTCATGGCTGCATAAGTCAGCTTGTTGTCACAGTGGATGTCATACCAGCTACGTGTTGAACTGAACAACCTTCACCCCCCCTCAACACAAACACACACGCACACGTACACACTTTATAAGTGTAGTTTTTAGCATGTCTCCTCCTACAGATATCCAGCAATTCCTCTGACTGAGCATCTCTGGTTTGCAGTGTATGTGCAGGATAAAGTTCAAGTGAAGGATAAGTTCCTTCAAAACCATGTTCACACTAATCCTAGCATTGTAATAAAACTCAGAGCATATTGGAAACTAAGAACAATGCTATTCAATGTCAGGTTTGTATTTAAATAGCTGACAAAACAAAATGAACTGAGATACAGGTACAGTTTTGTCTGACACTCAAATAAAGTAATTGCATGGATAACTTCTAAATGAAGATAAATTAAAAAAGATAGCACATTCAGGTCCAGTAAAACCTTTCTGAAAAATTAAGGTTTATCATGTTGCTATACCTTCAATTTTTCAGTTTGAACTCTGGGACAATATTTTTGTGTAATGCTTGTCTCACAAGCCTTAGAAGCACTTTACTTTGCACACTTTTACATGCCCACTCAGTACAGTTTACAAATTATTATTAAATGAAGAAAATGAAGAAACAAACTTGATCAATAACAGAAACATTTTTTAAGTATTAATCTCCACATTATGTCAAAAGTTTACAAGACTCACATGCTGGGCTTAACAATAACAATGATGATATACCACAAAAGTCAAAAGGAAAAGATGATTATTGGCTCATTACAAATGTGCATATAAACAGATGAGCGTGCACTTTCAAGTAATCAAAGTAGGAATTTATGTATATAAAAAAGCTCATGTTGTGATATAAAACACTTTTGATTATTAGCAAAGAGCCTGTGAAGGATTTCCATTTTATTAATAATAATGGAATTGAATTAACTTATAAAGGCATGCACTACAGAGGCCTAATGAAAACATGAAGCATATTGAATTGAAAAATTAGATCTGTGTAACTAAAGCTTCATTACTACCTGTAGCTGCTTGGTGGTTTGTGTCAAGATCGTGATGTAATGTGTGAAATGCATGGAACAGCAGCTCTGAGGGCAAAGACATCGCTGTTGCTCCTAATAATTGCACAGTTTTTTACAAACTGCGAGGCTAGTTAGCAAACAAACACAAACACAAGCATAATCAGTGTTAAATTACATGGTGATCGAGGAGACAAAAGAGATTAAAGGGATTTCCTTCTTTCATTTGCACAATTTGCCGTTTTAGATTTTTCCCCTACAGGAGCTTTTTGTGTTTTATTTTTAATATCAGTCTTATTATTATATTTTTTTAAACAAAAATAGAACTTTCCCATATATAATAAAATACATAAAGTGAGTAAAAGTGCTGGGTTTTAGCTCGCTCTGTTCTCAACCTGGTAGCTTAGTTGCAAATGTTCTTATTTCCCAGCTGTTTGGGGCAGCTTGATTAAAGTGAGGGACTTATACAGTCAGTCATATGTAGATTGGCAAGGCAATTGTTCATGTCATCAGGTTCAAACAAGCTCATTGTATTTACTCTTTAGGTTATCAGCCACCACCAGACCTGTTAGATATATGTATATATACAAAAAATTCAAATTGATGACTCAAAAAGTCATAGTTGTAAGTTATTTGTACATGTATATATTTAGCTCACGTGTGAATAGGAGTTACTCATATAGCATAAGGATTTTTTTGTGTAGGTGTTTATTGTTTTATCATGTTGTTAAAGCCATTTTTTTGACCCTAAACATAAAATTTAAATGTCACTTTTAAAATGATAGTAAAACAAAAGACAACAAACAGTGCTTGGAGACACTGGTGTATTTTAGCCATTACAAGCTACTAAGCTCTTTAGAATCAGTCTCGTTACACACACAGGAGGTTTTAATCCCAGTGCAGGGGGATGAAGTTAAAACATGATAATACAGGGATTACTCTCACCACACTTTCACTCCTTTGACCAAAACAAGCCCTCTGTTAATAGGACGTCTTTTCTCGATTAACCTTTAGCTTAGTCATGTTAAAGCTGTAGCTAACTCTTCAAAACAAGGAGGAGGGATCTGGTGTATGAGGGGATACTGGTGGATGTTCAAGTAGTGGGTCTTTCATTGGAGTTTAACCCTTTCCTGTACTTGGGCTGTCAGTGATATGGTTGCAATGTAGTAATGTAGTAGTAATGTAGTTGTCCTTTGAGAACATTTACTTTCCTTTGTGCTAACTGAACAACAAGGTGCTCAGCTAAATCAAAACACATCTACTGAGAAAGCTACTGAGAAACTACTTCAACAATAGAGGACAAAAACATCTGTGCTGGATTTTAAAAAAGGGTTAAAAATAGCATTATAGCTACAACATGCAATTACATGCTTTGAGGCTGGTAGCGTCGGCCTACCATTTGTCCCACTATCAACCCCCTCAGTTGGTTAAGTTTCCATTCGTTCACTTGTCACTCATCCTGACGAGCTGTCTGCCTTGAAACGGCATGAAGCCTGAGGGTGAAGTAAACAGCATCTATAAACCCATCAAAGGTGTAGAAGCAGGTGGCAACTGCAGCCAATGCAGCTAATTTGAGAGGAATGTCAGTGTTCACCATGTTTTTATAATTTTGTCCTGTCTTGTGCACATTAATATATTTTGATTTTTTTTTTTTATGTCTTTCAGATTTTTTATCATTGTTAATGAAGCTGTGGCCACTAGACTC
>JAPZDZ010000024.1:22335599-22347236 GCA_029783805.1 Acanthurus tennentii
ATTTTGTATTGCCCCCCTCCAAAAAGTACAGAAGTCATAACGAGATAGAGACCACTCTCTCTTTCTTGGATCGAGAAACAAGCTGCCCAATTTTAGTTTATTGCTTAGTTGTAAGTCATGCAACATTGTTTTTGCCCATCCAGTTGCCATATTGTTTCAGGTTTGGAAGCTGCAGAGCAAAAGCCAAACACAACCCAACTAACAGTATGCTGCCTACCAGCAGGAGCGTATATTTATTTAGTGTGATACAGTGCATTGTGGTTGTTGTAGGTTTTCTTTCTTTTGAGACCATCTGTCCAGCAGTGTGTGCTTCTTTAACACCTATGCAGCTGCTCTCCAGTACAAGCCAGACTTATTTCCAGCTGCACATTAATGTATGACTCTGCTGTTTGTTGTACTCAACAGCATATACATCTACCTCTGGGTAGGTGTTTTTGAGAGAAAATCTTATTCTGCAAAATTTTCCACTCACCTACTCTCTGTGATGATTAGCTAACAACATGTCACACTAGAATTCCCACCTGCTCCATCCATCTAGATGACAATAAGGTAATGGGGCAGCTGACCCTCTTCATAAGAAAAAAAAAAAAGAATCAGCACCTAAGAAAGCGCTCATAACATCAGGCAGCACATATACCTCTGACAGCTTGAACTGGCCAGCTCAGCTGTTTAGAGTTTATATGAACAGAATACTAAAAGGCAGAACTGTAACACAACAGAAGTCTCAGACAAAATACTGTCATGTTTAGTTTCAAGTTCAATTATTAATGTATTCATAATTAATAAAGAGCATGTCAGGTGGTAAACCTGTGCCATCTGAAAAACACCTCACAATGGCACAGTGTTCCCAATGGAAGACTTCTGGCTCAGTGCATCGGGGTCATAATCCTTACAAAAGCTGAGTAAACCTTTTGTAAAGGCTCTTTTTTATTCCAAGTCTCCTGTTTGATGAGAGAAGGCCAACATGTCATGCAATCTGGTGAATTTACTGGATCAAAGCATGGACTACATCTGCCCATGCTCTATATAATGCCTCAATTTTAGATCATGAAAGCTTGTAATGAATTCAATTTTACACTGATTTCATTGCTGGAATTAAAATCATTTTTTAGCCAAAAATGAAACACATGAAAAGTGTAACGCTCATAAAATGCCAAAGGGCATAATCCATAACGGCACCTGTATTTTCAAGGTATTAAGGTATTAAAGGATTTCTTTCCTTGTAGAAAATATATGAAAAATCTATTCATTCTAAATACAACAAAACATTGCTTTTCTACAGTCAGTGGCTGGCACACTTAATAACCCATCAACCCAGAAAAATCCCTCTGTCATAGTCCTGTATGTTGACTCATCTTTGCTTTTTGGACAAAGTCGCTGTAATACGCTGATGCATAAAAAAGAGGCTGTTTGGATGCCTTCAAATAGAAAAATGTGGCACATACAGTATAGATCACATTTACATAAAGTATATTTTAAGCATCCACTCTACATCTGTGCACACGATGAACACAGCTGTTTTGTGGAATGAAAAAGTTGGCCATTTTTGGCTGATGCAGCCGCACATACAGACGCCTGCACAGTTGAATATGTCCCTCTTCACAGGAAACAGAACACAGGTTCTGCGTGTCACATAATTGTGCTTTAAATGAGCTCTGCTGAAATGGAGATTTTAATGATTATGTGATCTGGCACATGAGGGGAGTGTCTCAAGACTCTTTGTTGGATTTCCACTGCACAGTTAAAACACCCACTTGTGCATGAATGTTACACTGTTAACAAAAGTGACTAGGTACTCAAAGTGAATTGTTCTGAATCCAGACAACTGAGGTAAGGTACCAGAGATGTTTTATTCTGTATGTGAAGAAGTACTGCATTAAAATGGCACTCAGCCAAACTGAATAGTAATGGTAATGGTAATGTCCCAGTTAAAATACCCTGCTGCTAACAGTGCCTTTGTGCCACAGATTGCTTTTTCTGGTGACAACAAGTTAGAATAACAATTAAAACCAAAACTTGTCACACACATTTAGCTACTCAACCATGTAAAATTTAAAACTCTACCTGCTGGAAAAGGCATTTTCTCTTACAAATATATTTGAATATGACATGTTTGCACTTGCATCATCAGTGTATGCTCATGTTATACACTCTCCTTCGTCAGTCCTTTCAAAAGTCCATTAAATAATGGAATAGGAGAGGTACAAACTGAGAAATCCCCTGATAACATATTGAAGGCAGAGAGGAAAAGTGAAAGCGCAGATGATCTTTTCAAGTCCTCTTAAAAGTCCTGCTTTGATGGTACGATCTCTGCGAATTAGCAAAGATGCTTTTATCCTTGATTAAAATTCATGTTTTTTGAATTATGTTGATATCCGTCTGAATGCAGACAATTAAGGTAAGGAGCAGAGAAGCCGAGGAAGCCAGAGAAGTGGCAGGTTGAAAGGAGGATTCCAACTATTAGATTTGTGGGGAAGTAAAGGTCGCATCTTCCATAGCCATAATGTGACCTGATTTCTCCTGCTCAAATCAAGGGGCACAAGTTGCTATGGTAACTATAGTATGGACCATAGAATTAAGCTGGCGGTAAAGGTGCGTTTGGAAAAACCTGACAGTCTCCCTTCATTCTGCTTTCATAGAAATGTGATAATGCTGTGATGGAGATAAGCATTTGTTGATGTGCTGAAAAATAGAGCACAACAAGCACTGAGACGAAGCTGTGAGTTTCTATGCCACATGCTCATTCCCAGACCAATTCTGTCCAGACCTGTGGCACATTTGCCGCAATGGTACACAGATCTGATTAATTCTGAATTTATTTGAATGTGATCTCCACTGTTTTGGCACCCAGTGTGATCAAGAGTCCTTACCTCTTGGAGAAAAATAGAGTGATGCTCCTTAAATTAGCATTTAAACTGGGGATTAACACTTTATGTTAACAATAATTTGTTTAATGCATGATCATTAATTTTACCAAACTAATTATAGTTGACTAATAAAACATGTTTGAATATGGACCAATAACTGTGTTAATAATAATAATAATTAAAAAAAAAACTCTTAGACTGAGAAACTGCCTTTCACTCATTTAAATGCAGTACACCAAAACATTAGGCTGATAACATTTTTAAACGGCAACATAATTAACATGGCTTTAAAAAATTGGGTTTTTTTATTCAGTTTGTTTTGTCAAAACCACAGCTTACTAGAATTAAGTCTGATTTGATTTAAATTACCTTATCACCACCAGAAAACTCCACAGGACACCGTTTACTGCAAATCAGTCAACTATTAAACATTTTAAAAGAATATTGTGTTAAATGTAGCCACCTGTCAAAGGCTGCTTTAAACTAATACCGAGGTGACCACTCGCTGTTGCTCATTATACTCTTTGTTAGCTCTTCTCTGCTGAAGCTGGTAGCTGCTGTTAGCTTGTTAGCTCAATTAGCTGTGAAGCTAGTGGCCATTTAAGTTGACAGAGTTGCCTGAGCTGGAAGTTCAGGAGCACTTTACACAGCAGGCAACGAAACCAGGCTCAGCAGCTTGGCAGCAAACACAGCCAGAACAGGACAGAACAAAACCTCCAGAACGACAACAGCAAGACTGATAATGAGGACAACCGACTAGGAAGCAGCTTATCAAAGATGCAGATGAGAATTCAGCACGTCAGCTGAATTATTTACCTGTATTGGAAAATTAATGTTTTGAAATGTTTTTAAACAGGTTCCATCCTAAATGTTTTCTTTCATTTCAATACTTCAGTTCACATATCTGCTAACAATATTGTTCTGTCCCCCTTGTTGTCACATCTCCTATTAATTTTCCATTGTATCCACTGTTACATTTATTGATCTACCAGACTGCTGGAAAATGAGACAGTTCAGTAGACTCACAGTGGTTGGTCACAGGTTGCATGTCTTATTGTTTCATTAAGAGCTAATCATTTTGAGAAGCACAACAAGAAAGGTTGAACTTTTACTGCTACATTAAAATTTCACCCATGTCAGTAAATTGCATCTCATACTAGAATTATAATATGTGAATAAAAATTTCAGGAAAAAAAAAATCAGAACCAGGCTCTAATGGTCATATTTTTGTTCTGAAAATTTATGCAAATTAGTTCATTATACATTTGTTAAGTTGTCTATTTACAGGATCTACAATGTTTCCAACAATATTTAAGCCCAGAGAAATGTGTAATTTTATTCAGGGAAAGGAAGCATGACATTTTGTCGCCTGCAGCTGACTTTCAGGATGAAACCAGTCAGAGAGGGAGGGAGGAAGTCAGCAAACGTGACCAAACGTAACAAGAATGAAACTTTAATACATTACATACAATCCTGTGAACATTTCAGCTTGAGGTCGGATAGGCTTTATATTATAGGTTTAATGAGATAACACCTCATGCACATAATGTGCTACACTGTAAATAGTGAAGTTTCATGCTAATATCTCTGAGTTAAAACTCTGACCCTTTTCACCTTTAGTGTCCTCAATGTAGCAAAGCTGACAGCTGATGTAAATTGTATGAAACAAAACATCATCAGCATTCACATTCAATAGTAGCTTTGAATTAAAGCTCCATAAAGCAGCTTTCTTTCTGTATCTCCTGCGGAATGGATCAGTGCCTCTGACTTGTACCAATGCATAATGAAGCTTCGCATCATCCTAGTACCTAGAGGACATTTTACCAGTATTAAGTCCTACATTTGTTAAAGCTTACATTCTGTTCACCAATGTCTTCCTAAAGACTAATATTCAGTTGTCTTATATTTATCAGATCAAGATTTTCATGAGGGAGTTCGCTGGAAGGCAACATGATATCACTTAAAATCAGCTGTCATCAATTCATATTAATGCCATTGTGTCATAGAATAATGCAACATCGAGGTTTTCATACTACCACTGCCTCACTGGCCTCACTGGAGTAGAATAAATCCAGTGTTTGCCAGAAGACAATGTACATGGAGGTACTGCACAGTACAGCTAAGCACAGCAGCCTTTTCAGTTGTATTCTGACAGATACCTCCGTACACATTTCATCTCTCGGGAGAAAGGAGGCATGAGAGTGGAACGTGGCAACTCATCCTGATTCTGCAGGATCAGTGACTTAGTACTGTAATAAAGGTGACCCTAAAACACTCTTAATGCACAGGATTGCTGAGTTTTGTTTTTTTTTTCAGAAATGTCCACCGGGTTGTAAGAGGCATATCAGTGCATCATCACCATGTGGACACTAAGAGGGTCTTAACCCAAAAAAAAAAAAAAACAACCCAAAAAAACATCTGAGAGGTACTGAACAGCATTTTTAACCTCAGGGGTTACTGCTACTTTGAAGCTCTGAAAAGCATTTTCACAGTCTGTCACATGAGCTAAACAAAATCTTAGGCCACTCAGGATGCTTCCACACTTGCAATCTAACCTATATAACACACTGATTCTTCATTATAGCCGGTGACAACTAAAACCTCAACACAAAAAGTACAAACAACGCAGGTTTGAAGGTCCAGTTAAATATGGAAAATATAATCTGCATGTATATTCTATGTTTTTTGTTTCAGGGCTTGTTGTTTTACAACAAGCTAAGAGGCGATTCCACATTAATGAGCCGGCAAACAGGACTGGTAACTAACAGGGCCTGTAGATTTTCTCAGGAGGGTTAAAGATCAAAATGTAAAAAGGTAACTCTACATAATAAGCTATAATAACAAATGTTACATGAAAATTCATTGACCTCTGGAGGTGCTGTTGATTTCTGCTGAGGCTCGCCCAGAGTTACTCTCTCTGCCTTTGGAGGTTTGACTTATTAAGATAACACAGAAATAGAGGAAGACTTGTGAAAAAAGGTTTGGGCTCCAATAAATTATAAATGGGGTAAAAAATTGCCCCCACTAATTATTTAGGGGATCAATGCCCTGTGCAAGGTATTGGGAAATAAATTTAAGTAGGAAAGAGACTGTGAGTGGGATGTTCTCAAGCATTACTGCACCAAAAAAAACAGATTTTTGAATAGACACACTGGTCAAAGGTTAAGAGACAAGAACACACTGCTGCTACAAGTTCAACTAAAGATTATTCTTGAACTTTACATGTCATCACATTTTTATCCCATTTACTGTCCCATTTTGCTGTTTGCTAACACAAAAAATAATCAAACCAAACCACAAGTAAAATCATATTTTTCCTCTCAATCACAAATCGTATTTTTTTTTACTTTCATGTACCTGAAGGTCAAAACGAACATGAGTAATTTCGGCTAATCTTTCATTTTGTACTATCAGCATGATGCAGATGTAGCCTCAGACCCTGTTTTTAGCTGTATTTGACTCCCCCCAAAACCATACAGCCCATTTTTACACCTTCATCTCACTAATCTGTCTCGAGCATGAGATTGTTAGACGTTTGGAAGATAAAAAATCAAAGAGTGTTGTGCTTCATCATGGCCCTGGAAGATAAGGCCCTTTACTGTCACATAAAATCAGGAGCTGCCTACTGAAAACACTCCATCCTCAGGCTATTCCCCACCATCACCATCATCGCTGCTCTCTCCATACCATCTCCACAAATACTCGATGTTCACTTCACTGACAAACTATTTCCAAAGACGAATCAAACCCACCGCCACCTATTGCAACACGAGGAATGTGACTAAAGTAGAAATCCCTGTGAGTGCTCTGTAAAAAAAAAGAAAATTCATATCACATGCAAAAGGTTTGATTTGCTAAATTTTAACACCCTAACAAATATGGGCAACATATATTAAATCAAAGTTGTGTTTTATTTTTTCTCGAATTAAATAATACTAAGTCTGGTCTCACCAAATGTTGCATAAACAACACACTAATGTTTTATGGAAATTTTGTGCATTATCAAAATGCAATTGATGGTTTTCATTCATCTTTGATGCCGTCCATATAAACTTTCTGTGTGTTATATTTCATAAAGGAAAAGGGTTATTTAAGGTAGCGTAGGAAGCCTGCGTAAGGAGGTGGGATGGATGGACAGAGACGAGTGGAAAAAAAATGAGATTTGTGTATTCAGACTTTTTGTCCCGTGTGAAAACCAAAAGTCATTGTTTATTTCTTTTAAATCACATTTGTAACTTTGCATAGGCTACGAAATGTTCTTAACTGACATCATGTCCATTAATTTACCATTAGTTAAACAATAATCTTGGCCAAACTGAATCTCTCTCTCTCTCTCCTCCGAAACCCTAAATATTAAATATGTGTTATTATTGTCACTGTGATGACAGAGATCACTTGCCTGTGAGGATGGAATTTTCAAAATTTATGAACAAACAGTAACATAAGAAAAGCTTAAAATGCATAAAATTTACAATTTAAAAGTTTTTTAAGGTGCTGCATTATTTTCCAGTATCTCATGAGACCATAATGCCTTGTTCCATACATGCAATTTATAACCTTTTACACTTTCACATCTAAAAAAAAGTGTTTCATTTTAAAATAGCCCAATCAACATTGGGGTATTTTAAAAATGAATTTGTATCCTGCAGTTGACTCTCTTCGAGTTAACACAATGAGCACAGCACAAAGACAAACAGACAAAGGGACTGCATAATTAACAAACCTGAGGCTCTGGGACATATTCATTAACCAAAAGCAAGTTATTCTAGCCATTTAGATTAGCTGCTAGCTACCTAATGAATTGTGGATTGCATAAAATCATGAGAGAAAGGCCACACATTAATGCTGTCATGTCAATCATGTTAATTACATTACTGCTTCACATATGTACACATTTGTCATGGTGCAAGGATTTATTGACAGTCTGCTGGCTGCATCACAAGAGCCGGATCAGAGCAACAACAAAAATGCAAGATTGAGACATGTCACCAGGCCTGTTTTCTAAAATAAGCCGCACTGTAATCAAATTAACAGCACATATTTTGTAGTTCGCACATGCTTTAGTATGACAACATCAATGTGCCTCATGAGTGTCTGTTTGACTCACTGGACATCAAATCCAAGTCATTCATAACAGTGACAAGTGGAGGAGGCTGCGGAAAGTCAGTCTTTCTTATGCAGATGCTTCCAAGCAATTATATAAATTAAGTTGTCAGATGGGTCCTGAGGGACGTTTGTCTTCCAGGCTCTGCAAGACCAGTGGGGCTCCCTTACAAAGTGAAGGAAAGGAAGTGTTTGCCACTGTCAAGACCCCCAACAGTTCTTGCAAAAAAATCATTTCTTAAATGTAACAAATACATGTCGTCCTACATCTAATCAAGGAAAGATGCTCAGGATCTACAGTCTTAGTCACTGCTGTGTTTTGGGAACAACATGACTTCCTGGCATTCACTGAATAAAAAAAACATGTTACTGACTATATACTCTTAATACAGCCTGCGCAGTGTGTTACCACATCACTCTGTGAAAGATTAGCTTAGAGTATATAAAAAAAAAACAGACAATAGGGAAATGTTGAGCATTAGCTGTAATCTATAACACATTTCGTCCATTTTCACTTTTGTAGTCTCTGATTTGTCAGTGAGACTAGGACTCCCTTGGGTGCCATTGTCTTGGTGAGGCAGTTTCCATCCCTTGCCTTGTTCGTGTCACCGCTGGAATGCGTCCTTTTTTTCAAGTGTCTCAAGGGCTAGCCTTCACCAGAGTTGTCATTTTCAATTAGCTATTCACCAAATACACTTCTGTTGGCCCATGTCGATTTCATTTGAGAGGATGGGACAGCTGTAACTTCAAGACAGCCGAAAGCCGATTTACAAATTTGCATTTCATCTCACACCTGCCCCCAAGTCGATGTACAAACACTTTAAAGCATGTATTGCAAGCAAATAAATGATTTACATCAGATAGGGATAGAGGTAACCTCTAATTTGTGCCCAGTCAAACAGGCACTGCTGTTCATTCCCTCTATCTATTCCCCTGGTGACGCTGATGAAGCTCTGTTTGATTAGTACTAGTGACTTTGGCTATGCATCCCTCGGTCAATTGAACCATTTTCAGATGATCTCAGGGAATTAAACTAAGCAATAAAAAGGACTGATATGAGAATTGTTAAAGCACACTAAGTTTAATGAAAGATATATATATATATATCCATTTGAAATCACAGGCATGACCTCAAGTTGGGCTTCCACCATTAATTCTTGATGGAGTCTGTATAACCCTAATGGGAAAATATCGCAGCATAAAATGACTACATAAGTTACACAATTTTATCACAGTTGTACAGATAAGATTCAAAGATGAATAATAGCTGAAAATCAGACCTATCCATGAGTATTTTTGAACATATGCACAACACTCAGAGCGAAACAGGCTCCAAGTGATTAATTCAAGTTAAACGCTACGCCTTTCTTTACAGTCCTATTACATACTGGTTCGTGTTAGTGAAAAAAAAGTGACAGTCAGAGCAGTTGGTGTCAGGAAAAAAAAAGACAAATGTTTTTGCTGAATTAGCTCGAATTTCTATACATCACATGAAAAATTGAATACTTACTGCAACCACACAACACAATACAGTACAGTAGCCTGTATGTGACAAAACAGATGAATATAGATGTGTTCAACTGAAAATCCATCAAAGAATGTGAATGGAATTCTGCTTGAAGCCAGAAAGGACTGAGTGGGCTACTCTTCCCCTGTGGATATCCCACTCTCAATCACATACATACACAGGGACACACACCATATGGTGTGTAACTTAAGCAGCTGGATCAGGATCCAGCGCATGCAGCACTAGGAAATTTTCAGCATTGTGATTTCAAAGAAATAGCATAGAGAATGTACAGAGGATATAAATATATATATATAGAGAAAAATTATTATAACAATCCTTTAAGGGATATACAGTTATTTGTTGCTAATAGTTCATCTGTCCACAATGGATTATTTATTTTTTGGCCATTTGTCCCTATTGTAATAAAGCCAATAAAAATTGACAATAATACCGAGTTAATTTACTTTTAGTGTAGCATAAACGCACTTCAGTACAGGGCAATAAAATGGGTGGCAGTATGTACATTTGAGGTTGCTTTTCAACCTGTCGATAAACACAAGAAGAAGAAGAATATGAAGAGTGCACTATTGTCGCATCCATGATGTCAAACTGTTGCACCGCCGTACAGTCACCTACTGAAGTTACTGAACTTAGACTGCCTTACCTTCCAAACCTTCCTTGCTTAAACTGCAGTTGATAAACTTCTTTTTAAAATACAAAAAATGTGAAATTATCTACTATCCAATTAGCATTAGTCATTAGAAGCAGATGATCATCAATTATTGGTATCTGCTGAAAAAAAATCTATCTCTTGCAACCCCAGTTGGAAACATTACTGATGCTGTTTGCCTAATGTTTCTATCTGCAGTGTTTCCAAAGTATTTGTACATAATTTGTATCAAATTCTGGAGTGACTACAACATGCAGAAGTGTCTGCTTTTTAGAAAGAGAAACTGGATCAAAGGGTTAAATCCTCAGCAGTCTTGAAAGATGTAGTGACATACTTAGTGCTGTTAAATTAGAAACTGGCCTTAAAATAGTATGATGTTACTTAGTGTCTTTGAATGGCCGTGCATTAAAAATGAAGAAAAGCCAGAGCAGCAGGGGGATTTGCTGACAGCAGACACACTTCAAAAGGTTGTATTTTCCCTTTGGCACACTTTCTATCTGCCACCACTTGCCTAATTGCTGTCATTGAACAATCACACAAACTTCAAGAAAAAAATTGGAAATAATACTCCTAATTGAAAAATGGCTTAATAGCACACATTGCTCATCCTTCAAACACAGCCCTGATAATGTCTGATCAGTAAGATCGAACAGGAGTATGTGCAGCCCCAAGCCACAATGGACGACATGTCACCAGCCTGATGATACTACTAAACATTCAACCGCAACCAAGCTGCAAAATTAGAGTTTGGGAAATTTGCATATCTCTGATTAGATCATTCCTGTGGGTCTACTTATGTGGTAAGTGGTGTATTAGAAGCCTCCTGCTCTGTTCACCTAAAGATGCACTCCCAAAAATAAAAATGACCTGCTTCTGCCCTCACGGGAGGGCTCCTTTCTTTCTCAAAATATTTTCCTGGGTCCGTTTGAGCTCCTGTCAAAAGCAGTAGCACCTCAAACCCACTTCAGTGTGAAGACGTTTCAAAGCATCGCTCTCTTCAGGGCTGCCGAGGGTTCAGCATAGGGCACCTTTAATTTGAGCTCAAACCTGGTAAGATGATTTCAACTTGCCTAAGGCAAAATAAAAAAGGAGAAATGTTTCATTTCACATGGCTCTTTGTTGTGTGTTTGTGCATCTTCACACTCAGCAGCTCTATGGTCCACATGCTTAATTTTGACTTCGTTCACTGTTTCGGGAAAGGTAGAAGTTATTGTTATAACAATGGGAGAAATGACACAGTCTAAGGAGCAGGAGGTAAGAGGTTTATCCGGATAAATGACACCATCCAAAACTGTCCAGCTCCTTTGAGGTGAGTTTACGGAGATTATAAGGCAACCAGCAGCACTGTCAGCAGAACTTGTCTCTCTGAACAACCTGCGTACGGTCATCCAATCATCCCGAGCTAAAACAAATGAAAACGCTTAAGAAAAATAGTTTACTCACGGAATTTTAAAAAGTCGTTCCTCGTCCCACTTTTTCTCTCTTCT
>JAPZDZ010000024.1:22348650-22365761 GCA_029783805.1 Acanthurus tennentii
AAAAAAAAACTTTCTATAGAATCTTACAGGGATTCCTGTTTCTCCCTTGATTTATTTAAGGGTGGTCTGTTTACATAAGCATATTGATTTTTTATGTCCAGATCCAGATTATAATTGTTAAAAGGACGCTTACATGCTAACAGCCTTACATATTTGCTGTGAGTTCACTTCTGATTGTTTCACTTTTGTTACTTTGAAAGTATTCTTGGGAGGTTTTGCTAGCCTATACAATTTCTGCTTGACTCTGACTTAATCAGTTTAAATGATTAAGTTTACTACTCTGACCATAAGGAAGGTAAACATTTATGAATAACAAAATCTAGTCATCAACATATGGCAGAGAGGAAATGTATTGTTTGGCTTTTTTGAGCAGACTACCCGAATACTTTGATGCTAACTGGTCTAATAGCCTATAAAATTCTGTTAGATTGATGATGCTTGCAAGCACTATTGTCCATTGATGTCAAAGCAGATGTAGAGGCACAGGATACTTTCAGTTAATGGCATTATCAGCTATTTTAAAATGAGACTGTCAAACTAGACAGAGGTGTAGTTGATTCCTGTGGCCACTGAAGGCACTGAACTTACATTCTTTGTTGTCTTATTTTTTTTGTAAAGCTTTTATTTTGTTTGTATTATCTTGCAGAGTTTAGGAGGATAGCAGTTTCTTCTGAACTTTGTGTGACAATGCAACATTACTCCGATAATTATACCTTGGCTCCAATCAAAGACAATTTAGCTTTTCACCACAAACATTTATTAGTCTGATGGTGATAAGTAAGGATTAAAGGCTTTGCCCAAGGATTTTTTTGACAGGACAAGTGTCTATTGATGGTCACAACTAGCTGCAAATCTATTCAGGCTTCACTAATCAATTAGGCCACTTAACTACCTCATTGAGCTTCAAAGTCAGCTTGTTAGGGTCCTTTGAGGACAAGGACTTTTGTTTGAAGCTTGAGAGGACTTGTTCAATTTTTTCTTTTCTTGACATTTAAAACGTATGCATTGAACTGCTTATTGTTTATTTGACAGAGTTCTCTCAGGAGAAGTATGGTATTTAATCTTATCTTAATTTAGAAACCAATAACAGAAACCAAAAGCAGTAATGTCATGTTATTTTTATAAATTAAAAAACACTGATAATAGAGGTGAGGCAACGCATTCTCTTGAATGTAAATGTGTTTTTTTTTAGTACATCTTCTTTGTACTGTAAAAATGACAATTTATTGACTTAAGACAGGCATAAAAGGTGGAATATTTTCTATCAATTTAAAACTGGTAACTAAACGTTTACATGTTCAGTCAAGTGTGATTGTTTTTTAATGTTGTTTCACAACCCAAAACAGCATTAAAACTCACTTTTTTACAAATTGAATATGAAAGTGTGCCTCCATATTTTATCATTGTTTATTTATCATTTTTGTTTGGTCTTCTGCATTCAGAAGAAATCGAAAGTTTGTGAGTGTCATGCAGCAGCACCCCTGCCCTCTTAACACAACATTAATGGTGCTAGACTGGAGAGTATAGATCAGTTCCCTCTGCTCACGTATCCATTACATAGCTCATATTGCCACCCTCTGCTGTGAGTGTTTGACTGACAATATGGAGCTAACAGCCTATCTCTACCCCCATCATTAATTAAACAGTACCCATGAGTGAGTGCTCTTCCTTTCTCACAATTGATCCATTCCAATGCTTGTAGCTCTTATCGGCTCTTAGATGCCATCTTTTAAAAGGAGTATTTTAAGGGTCCTTTTTACAGCTTTGCATGTTGGCACTCAGTGCTTTTATTAAAGCACAGGCACTATGAAATATGTTTCAGAGTAAAGCATATTATTTCTTATGTCTGTTACCTTAAGCTTAGCAGTGTGGGTTTCTGCCTCCCAGTCCTGAATAATATTTCAGATTCAAAGGATAGGGAGTGTTCAATTTGTCTTGCACTTTTAAACTAGACCTACGCAGCAGTAAACTGTTCAATGCTGTTGTTTCAACACAATGAAAATATACTGTGCTATTATCTCTAATGCAGTGGCATCAATTCAGCAGGGCAGTCATGAAGCCAAACTCACAAGCAGTAAAAAAAGGTTATAATTAACCTTCATCATTAACACAGTCTATTCAAACATTTCATGGTCTGAATCTACAGTTATATATTTGGGGTTGTGTACGTAAATGTGAGGCTCTGTAAAGTAGAAGAACCAGCAGTCTTGGTGCAGTCCTTGCACATTCAGGGATCAGATTCAGAGGCTGGAGTTGCCTGCAGTTGATAGGGATGAGATAAGGAAAGTGTAATTAAGCTGGAGATAAGCCAGAAACATGCTCTCCTTAAAGCCATATGTTAAAAGCAACACTAATCTCATGAGTTTGCTAATAGGGCAACAGGAACAAGCTGTGCATCCTTACAGCATCACCTTTTTAAATGTAATTATAACATCCAAGTAGTAAAAAAAAACACCAACTTTGTTTTTGTAATGATTATACTGCACACTTAAGATGGTCATTGTGACTGTCCACATGTCCACTGAGAGCATTAAATAGTTGGAATAAAAGTAATGCAGTTACCATTAAGAACTCAGTATGAATGGTCTCTTTTTCAGTTAATTATTGTACCGTTGGTTCCAACACACACCATAAACAAATAAGGCTATATGAAAAATGCACAATGGTAGTATGAATTGGAACAAAAGGGTCTCATTATTCTACAGTTATGAATCTTCCAAGCTGATATCAATTTCCTTTGTTTCCCTGAATATTTCCTGTCAAATTGACTGTTATCAACTTACCACTGTTATTACATAACCATGTAATTTTCATAGGAAACATAACTACAGCAAAGAGGAAAAACTTAAACTTTACTCCCATAATTACTGAAGACTACCCTTGATGCTAAATAAATCTGTCTTCTGAGATGCATAAATTGACAGCATGCTGTTGGTGGTGGCACACCAATCAAATATAATCAGAGAGGTGGTGCTTTGCAGTAAGGAAAGGATTACAAATTATGCCTGACTACAAATGGCAAGTGGTGGGATGAGTTGTATGGCAGGATGGAAAAAATTCTGAGCAGTTTAGCCAAACTTCATATGATATTGGCGGGTAAATCTGTGAGCTGCTGACAGGATGTAGGAAATGATCAGAAACAAATTTCCTCCCCAAACACAACCCATTATTTAAATTGCATGTGGGCATACTGAGACCAAACTTGTAAAACTGACTAAATGGAAGGCTTGATTCCTGAATTCCACTGTTTGAGGGTAAATATTCTCCTCATGTATTTTTATTAAGATGTAAGTAAACCATACTAACTGTGCTGGCAGCAGCCAGTCCCATGAGTTACTGTACTGTCTTATAGGAATCAACAGCATGGCTGGAACACCTGTCTGATCAGTCATACTGCTTGGCTGAACCTGTTCTTTACATAATCTTCCTTCACTCAAGTCTGACTCTTTTTCCGTCAGTGTGGGAATGAACACTTTCACACTTCTAACGATGCAAGTATCTGACATCTGCAGTTTGTAAGGTAGCGTGTGATGTTGCAGCTGACTGAATCCTAATTTCCCAGGAAAAGGCTAAGGAGATGGCAGTCCTCTGCATTTGAGCTAACACAGCACAATCCATGAAACAAACGTCTTAATTTATCTTCATTACACAGTCAGAGCTGCGTTTTGCGACACTGCTTTCCACCTCACTACTGCTCAGACTGCAGCAATAACTTCTGATTCAAACATGGAAGGTAGTGTATATTTTTGATACAGTCAAAAGAAAAATTTCTTTATATATTCTGTTCAATGAATATGTTGATGATATTGCTGGGTTTGAATTTTCAAGTGCAATGAGGGTTTATTATTTTCATATACTTATATTGTGCTTTGTTTTTGTGCATGAAAAAGTGCATGTTTGTTTTATATGCTGCGTATAAGTCTCAAGCCATATAAATGTCAGGAAAGCATAAAGGTACTGGTACAGATGGTGGGTTACATTACCATGCTTAGCAAATTTAAGCAATTTATACTTATTGCCCAGCAGATGCTGACTAGATAGAGGTGGTAAATTATAATTTGGTTGGTAGACTGATTCTTTTCATCATTGGTAGCCCCAACATCTGCTGGGAGAGTACTTATGCATGCAAGTGATAACATAGAGTCACACTAAGGGATGAAAGATCTAAAGTTTATTTAAAGTAAATAAAAGAATAACAGACACCATAGTACATTGTGAATTTAATTAATTGGCAAAACAAACTTGTAGATGTACTGTAACTACAGTACCTCAAAAACTCAAACTATTTCATTCGAACCCTAAGGCTAAATAAATCACTGAATTTCATTTGGTACAACTAATAAGCCTGCGCAAGTGCTACAGAGCATGAATATACTTTGTGGCAGTATTTCAAATAAAATAAACCCATATTAGATAAATATATAATCTGGTTTTATGAGCACTGATAAAATTAGGTGGGATTATTTTTTAAGTCCACTTACTAGGTTTTCTGGGCATGTGAATGCACAGTGTTTTGTCTGTGCTGCTAGAAGTCTCTCAAAAACAGTCAAAACAAAGGACATGATTTTATGATGTCATGAAAAATAATGATATACAGAAATCACAACAAAGTTACATTTATTTGAGTTGACATGACACTGGCAACTGAAAGCTCAAACAATGTTGAAAAGAGGACCTTGAGTTATGTTTATATATATATATAACTGAGTATATTTCTTTTCATTAAAGGTTCATGAGCCATATTGTCACAATGTAGACTTTTATACTTTTATTTAGGCATGATGGAAAACAGTATTTTAAATGCACACTTATTTTTTTCACTTTTTTTTTTACTTTGTATAGACTGTTCTGATGGAGTTTAGTTGTAACAGGCAGCTTTAGAGAGTGAGAAACATCTAAAAAATTCACCATTAACTACCTGCTCAGCACCCAACAGCAAACATGCACAGTTATTAAATTGCCAGTGCACAAAGAGGAGCATTTTTTCCTCAGTAATTGGTAAGGATCAAAAAAGAGATAAGAAAGAGAAAAAAAATTTAACCTCACCTGCTAGAACGGGTTACAAATGATCACAAATTAACACAAATGTTGCTTTGGATTTGTACTTACATGCCTTTTAACTTTAAACCTGATATGTCCACATGTTCTTGACTTATTTTTGACATTTTCGGAAGGTTTTCATATAGATTAATATCAGTCCAATAATTAATAGATGGATAAATTTTTATCGTATATGAAGTGATACTTTTAGATCATCTCAGTGGAAATGTATCATATTTGCAACCATTTTAAAGCAATATATTCGTATTTTTATATATTTTTCATACAGTCCATTGAATGGATGGCACCATCTCTTGTTGTACAAATGTATACGGCCACAGAATCAAAAAAAAGCATCAAAATCAGACTCAAAGTTTCATGCTTATCTCATATATAAGCTCACATTACGCTTTTCGCTGGAATGTTGTCGAAGTCATCCAGCTGCCTCAGCGACCAGTAGATCCACCTGCGGAGAAAGTGAGATTGTCTGCTCTCTCCCTGCAGAAATTCAGAATGCATTTGTCAGTGCTTGTGCCAGCAGAACGCTCGTATCTCAAATCGCCCCCATCAGAATCATCTAGTGCAGATAGTCACTCTGGTACTGTCTGTGCTGCTGAAATAACACACTCTGACTCCATTCAGCTGTGATTGGAAATAACAATCATAATTACCACAGCGTAATCATATCCCTCAGCAATGACTGTCACCAGAGAAATACCATTACTCTAATGTCATAACAAATCAGCTGGTTTCAAGAACAGGAGCCTGAAAAAGAAGAGTGAAGGGAGGTTTGACTCTATAATTGGAAATATTTAGTATCATGTATTGTGCAATTTCATGCAGTTCTAAAAAAGCTGAGTCAGAATCCCTCTGATTGGTCCTGGTTTTATTGATGATGTCAAACTACTTGGGAGGAACCCTTTTTTAGTCTTTGTGGAGGTTTCTGACCTTATTAATTCATTCCTATAGCCATTCACCCTAACACCTACCATTCAGTGATTCTTTGTCAATTTAGAAAAAATTACATACACAAAAATTCAGTTGAGTAAAAAGAATGGATGCTGCCATCTACCTCCTGCCTCGATTTTTTATGGGAGGATTCCTCATCTCCCGTGTGGCGGCCCATTTGTCCTGGAGTAATTCATTATCTGTTCACTCAGTGGTGACAACACCTCAATTCCATCTGGCTCTATTGTCTCCTGGGGGCCCAGTACCCCCAGAATAATAAGGACAGCCACCAGGAAACATATTTGCTCACCTATTACCTCAGTAACTATGTAATGATTGATTCCTTGTTGGATTATCCATGTGTCACAGCACAGCCAAGAGCCTCTTTAATGAGAGAAGCACCGCTCACTCTACCTGTGACTCCATTCCAAATCACACATGATAAACCGAGCATATACCAAAGAATGTGACAGCCAGTGTTGGAGTCATGTGTTTGGCAGTGTTTCGCAGACACAAGTATATCAGTCAATTTGTCTCAGCTTTGTTTTTGAGAGCTGAAGGCAAAGCAAAATTGACTGTGTGCCGAGAGCCCGAACAATGACAATTATGTCTCTACAGACAAAAAAAAAAAAAAAAAAATAGGAAAAGAAAAAAAATTCCCCTTGGCCATCAGTGAGAAAACTGACCAATTTCCCCACAGGCTAAGCAAAACAAATACAATAATTGTTGCTTTGAAATCACTTGTCCTTATCCAGAAAGAGCTTTTTTTCCCCGTCTCCTCCAACATTATTCATTCAGCTTAGCTGGACCTGCATGCAATTTTACACCAAATGACATGGGTTCCTTTTTAAAAGCGCAAATGCTGAAGACATAATGTTTCTATTATGTAAGATCAATAATAGCACAGCAGCACAAACCCAAGGACGCGCTGATATTTAACAGGGTTGCAGCACTGTCACAGCCCAATTGATGGGGCCACCTCAGGAGATGTGCTGCAACCACCCACTGCAGGCTGCACCCACCCAGGGTAGCACTTCAGAGGCCAGCAGCTGGGCCTGACAGCTGGACACATGTTGTCATGCTTTCCCTGCAGGAATGCTCGGGAAAGGCTTTCTATATCCTAGAGCTTTGCTTTGAACCCGTGCTTGATCACAGTAGTATCTCTGTTCCAGAGCTGAACAAAAAGACATAAATTGAAAGGCACAATGCTTCCTGTGGTGTCAATCACTTCTAATTTAGCTAACATTTTAGCCGTGTAACTGATTCTTTCATCTTGTGTGATTTCCAGTGGATGTAACAGAGGAAAGAGCTCCTGATCACCAATATGAAATTAATTATTTTAGATATGAAGGAGTTCAAGCATCAGGGATTCTTTCAGGCAAACGTTGTGCCAAATTTCTATCTGAATGTTCTGCAGTATCTATCGATCTATCTGCTGTTATTATGGTTTATTTGTGGTCTACAAGGCATCATTAGTATTTAAATTTGGCCTCCTCCCACCCCCGTTTCAAACATCGACCCCACACACACACTCTCACACACTCACATACACACAGAGCAGTCTTTTGCTCTTACAATCATGCATCTGGGATCTGTTCCAGCTTGGCTAAAATTGATTAATAGTGGCTTTAATTCCACAGAATGCTGACTGCAGACTCGGCAACTGTGTGTCTTGAAACATGCTCCTTCCAGTCTCATCATCAAGATGTGTGTTTTGGAGAAGTTAATGAATAAGTCATTAGGAGGTGACTATGATTGATGTGTTTGAAACAAACAAGTCACGATCGGCTGCTGCTGGAATCAGTGCGGCGGCCAGGCAAACTGCAGGTGAACAAACTGCTGAATCAAGCAGACGGCACATTCATTCCTCCATATGTGCATTGTCTTTGTGATGACAGACTATTCATATGTGGTTTGCTATTTAAATACGCTTTTCGTCTGTGCACCTCATGGGAACTGTTATTGGACGAGGCACTGAAGCTTAATGTGCCTTCATATAAAGTTTTTATGTTTTTCCTTCCTAAAACTAACATATTTGGGCTTGGGTGGAAGTTTTGATTAGAGAAGTTTTCATTACTTATAGTCAGGTCTCACCGCTACCAGCAATTAAAAAATAAAAGCAGCAGGTTGTCTTGCTGCCTCAGTTGGTTAAAGGGCATACAAGCACATATTCCTTCTGTGTCTTTAGCTTTGGCAGCATGGAAAAGCCTCCGGAGAAGCATTTGATGATGGCTTTAACCTTCCCCTGAAATATTTACTAATGAAACTCTTTCAGCTGGGTCTGCAGGTCTTCAGGGTGATAAGAGGAACATGCATACTTTATCACTTCAATCTCCTAAGTTAAGATCTGGTCTGGGATCAGGTCCCACTTTGCCTGAGGACACTATCAACTGAGCACTATCAAACAAAAGGAAAACTGCACAAGAGATAAGCTTGAGAATAAACCAACACAAATCTTGTGTCAGTTTATTTCGTGAAAGTATGAAAAAAACAAGTTATATATTCACTGTCACTCTGCAAGATTTGCTATTGCATTCGTCTACTCAAAAGACAGTGTGGTGATTTAAAATACCCACTAGACTGTAGGGGATCTAGAAACATGTCTTACAGTAATGCAAACTCAACATTCTGCCTTCCACAGGCTATAATGCAGAGGCAAAGGTAATAAGCTGCTCTAAAGACAAGAATTCATGCAGAGACAAGTTGCTGAAATAGCTTTAAGTTGCATTACCACCCGGCCCCTTAGCAAAACAATTTCAAATGAATAACTGCTGTGTAAAACATAAGCTCATATAATATAATCCATGCCTTTCAAAGTGCCGTATAAAAAGGATGCAGAAAAGGAGAAAGGAGAGCACTGCAGTCATTCCAGATGATGATATTGTACCGGGGTAATGTAAGCTCAACATAAGGACTTTAAAGGCTGATGGTTGAAATCCCCAAACAAATTCCTTTAACACAAACCACTGGTGTGTCCTTAAAATGGTTCCCCAGAGTCCTGAGTGCTAATCTCAGCACACACACACACACACTGTGGTTGTACTGGGCAGCTTCCAGATGTAAGAGTCTGTGCAGCTGGTTGAGTGTGAAATAAGTATTGCAGAAAAAAGTGATTGCATGCTAAAAAAAAGAAAAAAAAATCTGAATAAGTAAAGGTTTATTTAAAACTATTCAGTTTGTTAAAAAAACAGACCTATGAGTGTAACCAGCTGATATCCAGTGTTAAGATAGTGGACACACACATAGTAATTATTCATACAATCTTAATATTGATATATTTTTTTTACATGCAAAGAATCAGAAGGGGTGAAACTCAAGTTCATTTTATCTTGAACTTGAACCTAGAATATCTTAGTAGAAAACAAAGCACATCCTATTACATATTTTAAAATGTGAACCCTCCATTCTCTGTGAGGAAAAAAAACATTGAGGGGTCCCTCCAGAAATAAAAATACTCTGGCTGGAATGAAAATTTGTTTCTGTTTTTACCCCCCCCCACACACAAAAAAGGATCCTTAAAAACTACATTTACACATTCTCCCTCATTTACAAAATCTCACATCTATTAATATGCAAATGCTGTTCATATCAGGAAAGTAATGCGGTGACATGAAGAATCTCCTGCCACACTGAAAAGTCCCCTCTCAGGGCAAGTATATGTAGGTTAGATATTAGACTGTGGGGCCACAAAATTATGCTCATACATGCACGTCCTACACTCAGATTTTAGAGAGCACAGAGACTTTCTCCCTCAGCAGATGAATGTGAAAACAGCCTGCGAGGATAAAAATGCTGCACATACATCATTCTGCACAGGAAAAGTCATCCAAGTGAAGTAACAATAAGAGAAACACATTTTTGAGAGGACTTTAAACTTCAACTCAGGAAGAAAACAATATTTCATATCCTTAACTCACATGGACGCGCATACACACACACACGCACACGGATCACCACAGCATCCCAGCATTTAATGCATAAGATCAGTGTGGGTAATAAACAGGGCCTGGTTTGCTCATAGTCACACTGAAATCATTAATATATAAAATAGTGTAGGAGGGCAGGGTCAGGGAAGCACCATCACATTTCTACACACTAAAATCTCTGTGGACTCTTTAATTACTGTACTTGTGGTGCAGGGTCATGGCAGCCCGATGGAGATCCATGGTGGTGTTCAGACCTCTGCAGGGAGAAGACAGGAGACCCCTGCCCAGCTTCCAGACTTATCAACATCAACACTGTGCTGTTTCAGAGGGTAAAAAAAAAAAAAACATTTACTATTGGAGATGCTGTTGTCGTGTTTATAAGAGGTTCAGATGAGTTGTGCTCAGGTGCAGCCTGCAATGTAGTCCTTTGGGGCAAATGTATTCTTCAGTGTTCATGAAAAGTGCATGTTTTTGTGCCACTGACAGGCTCAGACTCTTATTCCAAGTGTCTGACTACATTATAGAAAGGATCCATGCTGAGAGAAACCTTTTTTTAAAAAAAAAAAAAAAGAAGTTAGATCCTTTTTGATGAATCAGACATAGCTCACTCTGCTCAGTCACCAGGATCCATTCATAAAAACTATGATTTTACCTTGCAGAGCACGGGAGTTAATATTCTTCTACTGCCTAGATAAATAACAACCTTTTGTAACATCATGTGACTTTGTTGTTTAACACTTTAGTTGATATTCAATCTAATAGATGCTCGAAAGGATTACAGTACAGCTATTGCAGCTTATTTTGTGGCTGCCAGCTGAAGCGATCCACTGGTCCAATTACACAAATTTTGGTACTGGTTGTCATTAAGATTCCAAGATAAATGAAAACAGAGCCCAGGTTTTAATAACCAAATTACCCTTTGTTGTCACAATTGCCACATATAAAGAAATCAAGTCCAAAAGATTCATGCCCAACAGATTTAAACCTGCCTGAGCCAGGCTAAATTATGCACATCATGCCATGTAAGTAAGAATAAACACAAACATGAGCATGAGCACATTAATAATGTTCTTAAAAAAATATGTGCAAATATCAGTTAACATAAAAATATATTTATGTATTTTTAATTTCATGAAGAACATTTTTTTTCTCTGTTTGCAGCTCTCATTTCACAGCAGCCTGTGTTTGTACCTGTGAATGTTAGAAGTGTGAGACAGATCAGAGTGTTGCCGTAACAAGTTTTCTGGTCTTCGGTTCACCTTCTTGAGAGGGAGGTCAGACACAGTCAAAGCAAAATCCTTCAGTTAGTCTAAATGTTTGCAACTGCCTGACACCTCAAGACCTATATAGCTGTCTTGAATCAGGCTTGTGGTTTCCTCAGATTATCGAGCAGCTCCTGATCTTACCTCCGTACCTTACATGTTATTGTTCAGCTGCTCAACAAGCTACCTTTACTCTCCTCCCCCTGCCATGGCAGCCTTCTTTATGGGGCTCAAAGGGAATTATTCACAGTCTCCTCAGGGCTCTGACAAGGTCGTAGGCTTTCTGTCTCCCCTCTGTCTTGGCTTCTGTTCTGAACCGTAATTGATTGGGTTAAGCAGCAAGAGAGAGAAGGTCACGCCTGCAGCGGGTGATCTGGAGCACTCAACAGCACGCGTGGCCACAGACACATGCTCTCCATCACCCAGAGACAACCACAGTGTGGACCGGATGAACCACACCGCAGAAATGGATCCAATCAAACTCACAACAAGATCCATTAAGCTGCAAGATGTGGATTTATCATGCTTGAAGCCATTTGATTTTGTGTTAGAAACAAAAAGCAATCTAATATTTTACTCTCTGTAATGAAGATTTTTATTTTAAAATTCAAACAGATTCATTTGACATCAGGAACCTGTCAGAAAAAAGAGAATTTGGTCACACATTAGTGCACAAAGAAAATTTCAAAGTAAATCCTAACAAGGACATTGGTCCTGGAGGAGATGGAATGAAAAGGATGGCGTGCTCAATTTGTGCAGCCCGAGCGCATGTGAATCAGCTTGGCTTCATTAGTCAGACTAGAATTGTTCTTGAAGGACATAAAACTCACTGAATTGGGAGGCGGGCATGATGTGGCTAAGCAGACAAGATCTGGGTGTTTTTTTTTCTTTTTTTTTTTCTGAATTGGAATCACTCAGCCAACACAGCAAATCCAAAGGCAGCAGCCGCTGGCCTAGGTTGATACTATTCAGACTGAAAAATGAAAGAACTGACAATGCTCAAAGTGAGCCATGCACGCCCAAAATGGGACAATTCAGTCTTCAAATATAAAGTCAATAGTTCCCCCTGAAAATGATTTTTTTTACTTGTTTATGTCTGTTGCCATGATGATTGTGAGGAGATTTTGTAAATTGTTTGGTACAGTAGGATTTGTGTCAAAGAAAATAAAAACCTGCTAACACGAGGGTTCAGCATGGGGGCATATGTCTTCTCTTTTCATATGACTCGTCTCTTCACATACCAGTTGTTCTAAAGGTAAATAAAGGATATGAAGGGTCTCTGCTCGCTTTCAGCTTGACAATCCTCTGTTGTCTTTTTTTTTGCCTATCAAGATCGGTAAAACCATTGTTTTTTTTCTGTGGTACAACTTTTGTTCGATGCAAACCTGATTTTATTCACAAACCCACTGTTACACTTGGGGCAAGTCTGCTACAGCTTCACATTCAAAGTAGACACAAGACTGATTGATTCTGTCACTTTTTTTGTTTTTTAAATTTCCCTACAAAACAAACAATTTAAAGGGTGAGTTGACGCAAATTACTAAAAGAAACAGAACACTATTTTTCACTTACTCCTCTCAGTGTGCAGTCATGCAGATATTCCTGGTTTATTTGTCCAAGTTTTGAAAAACCTGCAGTGATTTTAAACTATGAGTACAATAAAAGTGAGTGGAATCCAGTCTCGGGGCTCAAAGAAAACAAAAAAAAATCATTACAAAACCAGCATGCATGGGCAAACAAAAAAAAACAAAATCTGCTTCACTAAGGTTATGTCTTTTTTCATTATTTGTTAGAAGCAACAGCCTCCCCAGAGCGCAATTATAAGCCGGCTGGATATAACGAATGATACAGAAGGAGCGGGATATTCCACTGAATTGCAGGCATTTAGCACTTTGCTATCGTTTAAATTATTAATTGCCCATTCATCTGAATGCAGCTGCTGTTTTTAATTTTCTCTGACTGACCAGAGATCATTGTGTCTCTTAGTCAAGATGTATGAAATACAGTACGAACAGCTGCATGCGAATGAGCAGCAGGGCTCTGTTATCCCTATGCAGAGCGCGGCTTGGAGAGAGGCAGGCCAGAGCGATGATGAGTCCATCCCTCGCGAATAAATTGGGGTTGACTTTGTGAGGGCCTTGAAGGAAGGGAAAAAGGAATGGAATGAGAATGTGCTGTTGCTATGCTGCAGGATAATATTCATAGGAGATGAGAGGCAATGGTAATGTTGGGTGAGGGAGGCGACGGAGCTTCATGAAACCTGTGGAAGGGTGAAGGGCAGAAGACCCCAGCCACTGGCATTGCTGTGGAAGACGAGGAGGATCTTATTCAGACAGCAACGTCAAGCTGACACAACACTCCCAGTTTTATCAGTGACCCGAGAGAAATAAACAATAGCTTTGCAGACCCTTGCTTCATGTCACCATGTTGTCTTTCATAGATGCAAAACAGAAGCTTGACAATGAAAAGAAATCAGAAAGGAGCATGTAGCCCAGTGTTATCACATTCCTGGAGAAACTTCCTTCCTTTTTTTTTTTCCCTTGACAGCATATCACTAAAGACTGTGCCATTTTTTTCTTATTAAAGGGCAAAGCCTGATTTGAATATTCATAAACAGCTCGTTCGGTAGACCTCTGTGTTTGAATGCATTAATAAAACACAAAATGTTTTTTAAATGAATGCAGCAGTAAAAGTGCAATAAAAGTGTATGACTTTGTGAAGGAGGTCATTAAAATTTGAGGGAATAATAAATTCTTTTAGAGAAATAGCACTCGGAATGTAGCGATGAAGTTCAGCAATTAAATTATTTAGACCTCCCGCAGAGAGGAATGGTGCTAATTAGCATCAGACTACTTCAGCATGATGAGATGAGCCAGTATCACACAGGTGCAATTGTCACTTTGCTTTGTTGAATAATGAAGGAGCTGACACTTGTTTCAAGGACTCGTTACTTCTTGTACCAGGATCTGTGCAGGAAAGTCAGACCTGCTCTCTGAAAGGTCACATGTGCAAATATCAATGGTATGAGTAATCCTCACACAGCTACACTTTCAGGTGGTATGGTGTGACTCTCTTTGAGCTTGATTATTTAATTTAAAACAACCAAAGACAAATATTGAGTAAAACAAATTTGCTGACAAAAAGAGCATTTTGTTAAAGAATTGAGAATTAAAAAGCTGTTTGATGGGCTGTGACAGGAGGTATTTGTCCACACATATCGAGCTCTGCCATATTTCAGAGTCTCGCGTGTTGTGAGTAATCCTGTCATGGTGTGTCTCTGGGTGGATGAGTGTGACAGTAAAGCTGGGAGGAAGAAGGTTGGTTGGGGGGGGTTGCTGAGGGTCTGAGTAGAGCGCACAGCTTGTTACCCAGACATGAGGATGAGTGGTCGGCTGCATAGAGAGGGAAGAGAAGCTCCCTACCGAGGAGTGACGGCGGTGTGCACAGGGACAGCATGATGAATGAGGGAGGGGAGCTGCAGGAGGCCATGAATCGATATCCCCCTTTTCCTTCTCTCTTTTAAGGTGGATATTCCCATACACATCTTTTTGTCCTCTCTTATTTTAAAGATGATGGAGGAACAGCCCGTACAGAGTGATACCCCTGAACCCAGCCTCTAAGCAGCTGTTTGCCATTTCACTCCCTAAATAGTTCCTCGCTGTAGAATATCATAGCTTTGCAGCAAAAGCAAACTAAACAAATGAAGTCACCCACAGGGGGGTCTTAAAAGACTGAGTGCCCTACCACTAAATGCATTGGTCTGACTCCATGAATGATTCATCAAATGGTTTGTAGCTCATTCTAAAGCTGTTGTGTCTCCTGAGCAAAGATTTGAGAGCATTAATCCCATCCTCATGCAGCGTTACTCTTTACAAAAGCATATCGCTCAATAAATACACTGTCTGCAATACCTTTTGTGACTGCCACTATTCATACAACATGATACCATTATTTTTTATGCATATATTTTTGGGCCTGCTTCAGAGCGAAAATTGCTGTCTTTGTATGTAATACTGGGCAGCTATAATAAGAAACTTTGAGGTATTTACAACCACTGTTCAAGTTCACTGTACTAAAAATGGACTACTTCTCATTAATTTCTTCAAATTTGTTGCTGATATAGAGGAAGTCTGGATGTTTTTTGATAAGGCAAGCGTAATAAATTAGGTAATGCCGTTTCATGCCGTTTTTGCTGCCTGTGCATATCACTGATGATCAATTATAAATTTGCAGCTGCCATCCTCTGCCAAGCCTCTCTGGAAATAACCAGAAAAGAGACAATTCTCAGAAAATGAAACAAAAAATGACAAGAAATAAATAAAATGAGCAATGGAAACAGTGGTGGTTGCACAAGCAATATAATGCAACAGATATGAAATAACTGCCATTTACAGAGAATAAAACATCACCAAAGCTGTCAACACAGAGTTGTATAAACAATATAAACTTCACAGCTGCTACAGCCACAAACTCACATATTAAAACAAAGACAGATGCACAGTTCTTACACATGCAAACACTGCAATATTGCTAGACAATGAAATAGTTGTTGACATCCTTCTCTGTAGTTGTTGTAACTTTACCTTTATTGCTCACCTGTCTGAACTTCATCCTGTGAGCCTTGTGCAGTGGGAACAATCTGAGTCTTTGCTTCAACATCCGCAGTGCATATTTCCTGTCCACTCAATGTTAGCTTCCATGTCCCTTGCGCTCCTTAAAGTTTTCAAATGTTTTGAGCTAGAAGAGCTCATTTCCAGCTGTGACAGAAATTGCCGGCAAAACAGCCTCACACACATCATCAAAGGTAGAAGCTCACAAGCAGCCTGATGTAGCAAACATAGAAAAGGAGGATTTCAGCCTACAGGCAGATCAGCATGCACCTGTTGGTCACGCATCTGTTAGCTGTGTTTGCCTCGTGGGGCATCATTGAATTATCAAGTTGAGTGCAACCACATTCAGCTTTTTTATTTGGCTGATGTTTGGTAGAGTCTAAGTTTGCTGTCACATCTTGACACAAAGCATGAATATCATGAACTCTCTTAGTAGTTACTGCTCATGTTCACTTTCTTTACCGTCCACCTTAATTCAGCTCAGCATTCAGTCCTTTAGAAGAACTCATGTCTTGGGTCTGCATAGGTCACAAACTTTAATTTCACATTTTTTTGTAATTTTTGCTTAAAATAATTTTCACAATTCACAATTTTTTCTCTATTCAATATGTACAAATTATAGTCCATCTCTCTAAGTATTGCAAGTTAACTACTACGCTAGCTAAGCTGCTAAGTCATTACAGCAGTACTCATACTGGCATGTTTGCTGTTAGGCAGCCACGCAGTTTAATTAGCAAATAGTCTACTTTTTCACAGGTTTCTAGTCAAAGTGTAAATGTTCTGCTAGGGTAGAGATCAGTTATATATTACAAAAACAACTTCAAGGCATAAATTTACACTGTTACAGCAAGTTTTGTTAGTAGTTAGCATGTACATAAGAACTGACAATATTATTACAGAAACCTGAGATTTGTATTTTCAACACAGATAATAGTACAGATAATAGTTTCCAAAATAATAAAACTGCTTAAGTAAATAAAAAGATCATTTAAAATTGAATGAGGGAAAAACAAGGACAGTGAATTTAAAGTATAAATACTGGTAAATTTTTTCCACAAAAATGTTTAAAAAAATATGACAAGCTGTTTCATTTATGAACCATCAATGCATTGTATGTGAGAGAGGTGCAGAGGGTTAACCTTACATATGCAGCAGGGACATAAGCCTGATTGATTGACAGCTCATAAAAGGTAAGCTCAGGTGTGCATCTTTTTTTTGATTACCAGAAGCATGCTGAGTCTCAGTGGGGATTTATGGTGTTTAAAAGGCCCAGAAATAAAATCGACTTAATATTATCATCACCATGACTACATGGAGTTATGCAG
>JAPZDZ010000024.1:22365861-22403235 GCA_029783805.1 Acanthurus tennentii
AGACATCTGCTTTGGTGCTTCCTCCATTATTGACTTGTGTGTATCAGGACTTCCCATGAGTATCGAGCAAACAGAGTGGCCTGCAGAGAGCTGTCTCTCATCATCTCCTGGCTCTTTACTCTCCTTGACAGCATCTACGGGCAAATATTTGAACTGAGATAAGTCTCACATTACTAGAGGATCTAAATTTGTTGGTGGAAATGGCACTGCCACCTTCTTCATTTGTGAGCCGAAATTGAGCGGAAAAATCCAAGCACCAAAAGGGCGAGTGATCACCACATGCTGAGTGAGTGAACCAATAATTTTTATATGTTTCAGTTTTTCTATTTACTCTCCTACCATTACCATCATCCTAGCACATTAAGTGGTAGGAATGAACACATGCTACACACAAATTTATTTGATTTATAGATTCAATTACTGATTTTAAAATGTTCATTTTCATAATTTAGGCATGTGAATAAAAAGCAATAGCAATAAAAGCAAAGACCGCAACATATTTCACCATATTTTAAAACCATGTTTAGCCTGTGTAACTGATATATCAATAAAGTGTGACAAGTTCTTGCTTTATCCTTGCATCAAATGTTATTACACTGCATAAAAAATCATCAGAGCAGAACTATTTTTACTACACCTGTAGGGAAAAAAACATCAATACAACTCTCTGTGGATAGTCATCTCACTGAAGCTCAAAAGGGACAAAAATAAAAGTTTGAGCCGGCACTGAAGGGGAGAGTCAATGAAGCGCGAAGAAAACATACCCAAGGTTCAAAATGTTAATGAAGCCCAAGGTTGATCAGGGAAGAGAAGTTTAGGCTCTGACAAGGCTTAATAACTTATTAATATGATTTTGACATGAAAAATAACTTGACAAAAAAAGCCCTCCTCTGTGGAATAAGCAGGGCCCTAAAACATCAAACAAGTGTCGGCCGTAAATTGGTATCGAATTAGAAACACAGAAAACTACATTCAATCTCCCATCCATTTATATTTGGGGAACAAAGCGCTTTCAAAATCTCCAAGAGCAACAAAGACAATTCATCAACAAAAATGACTTTTTCATTCAACTGTTAAAAGCGTGTCTTTGCTTTTTTTGGTAACCAGAATGTTTTTATCTAATATATCAATATCGAGATAAAGCTCGGAAAAGAAAGAAAGGAAAAGAAACACAGAGCAGCAGGAGGTTTGCTTGTGGTTCACAGGAATCAATACACGAATCAGTGGGCAACTTCCAGCTGCTGACTGACATCAAAGGGACCGACTGTAGGGGGCTTCTAGCCTCACGCAATGCAGATTGTGCAGTGAGGAGTGCTGTAAATGAAGCTGAGATGTGTGAGTAACAAAGGATTGTTCTAAAATTACTCAACCATATGTCCTTGTGTTTGTATATGTCCTCAAGAATCTGTGTATCCTCAATATACAGCACACATGTGACTGTGAATGCACCATATTCTAATATTTGCCCATCTGTTCTAGCGCTCTTTTTTTTTGTAGGGGGGCGGTTGAGATGATTCAGTGGGAGTTAAGCAAAAGTTGAATATTTGGTTTGGCCCAACCGGCTCTGTAAATCCAATACCCCTGGGGGCTGGCAGATTATTTTTCAGCATAATAACCCACAGCTCTGAGGATAAGTCTTCACCTTCGGAGTCTGCATACCTCTTCTTTTTTCCCCCCTCCAAAGAAAGCCACGGCTCAGAGACTTGCAGAATGCATCTCACTAATGCTACTTTCCCGATTGTCAATCAATTTTATGCACAACACAACCAAACACAGCCCTAATTGCGTTTGTATAAGATCTGTTTGGTATTACATTGGCAAACAGTCCTGAGCCGCCCACTTCCACTTCACTGAACAAGAAAATAGGCCTCAGTTATGTTGGCAGGGGCGGATAAATCTGCCACTCCTTGGAAACTATAACACCTCTATTGCAAATGTTACCGCTCATGCACTTATCAAAAGAGCATTTATGACTAATAACTACTTTGATGTTGCTAGCTACAAGAACAATTGTTAGAACATTCACCTAATGTTCGTGGACACACAGTCAGTTTTGCTCATGCCTTGGTAGAAAAAGTGGAGGCCATTCTTTGCACTGACTGCCAAAATTGAGATGTCAGGATGAGAATAATACTTCAAGCCTGTGCAAAGCATCCAGACTATATGGCCTATGTTATGACCTCAATAAAGCATAGCTCAAATAGGAGGTCGGCAACGTATAAAACTCCAGACTGAGCCAAAAGTAATCATTTCTTTAAGAGGAAAGTGATAACAAAATCTCTACTGAGAAGTCAAGGGGGTCAAAAGAAGAGATGAATTAGAAGGTGGATTTGCCAGTCAAGCGTTATGTTATTTGTGTACCCAGATGTAACCACCTCTGGACTGAAAGCCTTTAAAACACAAAAGTAAACTAAAGAGTTACTTCAGACAACCAAAGAAGGACATGAAAAGAGAATTATTCTTGAATTCAGACTACAGTAAGTGGATACTTTTCATCCCCTGTCAAGTCCGTCCAAAACGCCCCCAAAAATGGTGCATGCAAAAGATTTTCCAGTCAAACAGAAGAGACCCATTTGGTTATTATCTTCACAAAAAAAAAAAATGCATGACATTCATGTACCACTGGGCCCACAATAAAATGTCACTCAGAATTTTGGTGAGGAAGGACAAAATATTACATTAAATAGGACACCCAAAACACCACCACCTGAATTTCCATCCATTTCCTGAATAAATGGAAATATCAATTTGTAAAATGTTTTGTTATCCAGAACCTTCACCTTGTCCTCACCATTGTTATTTTTACCTTTAACAGCTGTATTTTACATGGAAAGGACTGATGAGTGTTATTTCTTTGTTACTGTTTGTAATCACACCGGTGACACCGTAGAATTAACAACAGCCATTAGGAGAAGAAAAAAGTGGTAAAAGCTCTTAAAGTTTAAATTGGCTGCATTAAAAACACATTACCAGTCTACAGTAACACAAAAAATTTGAATTTTGAAATTAAAATGAATTGTTTTTCATAATATAGCAGTGCTTTAATTTTTCATTATTCTTAGCAAACCTCTTAGGATGGTTTCACTGTTTTCTGAAGATATATTTCGTGTCAGAGTCATTTGCACAAACTCATGCTACAGTGGCAGATTTGGGAGTCAGAAGTGTTGCTACAGTGTGAACAAATGGATGACTCATGCCTGTGTAAATATAATCAAACAATACTCTTCTCATTCAGTTATGCAACATCTTGAACAATTCAGAAATATTAGGAATTAAGCAGTGTTGTTGGGTCAAAGCTGATTATGTGTTCTAAAAGTGAAAATGTTTTCCTCTTGTTCTAAAATTCACTGATGTGCCGTGAAATTATGCAATCTGTTACCACACACCGTTGTGATTGCTAATATGTGAGGTTTAATGCATTTTTTGATATTTTGAACTCTCGCAGCTAATGTTGAATGGTGCTGCATCCATGTGGCTCTCTGGTCTGGTTACTTTAGTGTATTTAAAATGCCTGCCTAAGTCCTTTTTTTAGAATACAATTAATCACGCTAGACTCCTACTATCTCAATATTGCAATTAAGGAAACAAATGCCTGTGTGTAAACCAATAATGGCTGACATAAGCAGCATCAAATTCAATAACACAAGCAGTCACATCCATCACATCCCTGTACTTGTGCTGTCTGGGCTTACATTTTTATTTTTTTTTTTTCAAACTGATAATAGTTCAATTGGGAATTGTGCTCACCCATTTTATGCTGTAAAGAGAAAAATATGATTTAAATTAATTTCCAAACAGTTAATCAGGTGATTTTACTTTTGCAAATAAAAAAGCCGGTTCCTTATTACAAACATATATCATGCAAATAACATTCAGAGATACATGGGTTTTTCACTGTATAAGCCATAAAGCATCAATGGTGTGTTAGTAAAAGGAAACATAAAACAAAAGCTGTATGTGGCGGATGGTAGATGGGAAGAAAAAAATCATTTGAAAAATTTCTATGAAGAGAATTCAAGGGAACGCTGGTATTATGGTGGGTAAGATCATGCTTAAGATTGCCAGAGGGGACTTTGACTCCCTTTAAAAACTGTCATACAGATTTAAGTAGAAACAGGTTCAAGCTCATACTTTGTGTTAAATATACATCATGTGGCAATTATTAAAATAAAAATTGGATTACTATAAGGTGATTGAAACATTGGTGCAGGTGCATGTTCCAATACATAGAGACAGTGGAAAAGAGGCAGACAGAAATCAGAGTAATATGATATGAATTTGGGGTGAGCACTTAGACATGTTTTTGCTCTAGCAACTCTTATTGCTGCAACATTGTTGGCAGCAAGTAGTGTGATGTATTGATGATCATTTTCAGAGTGTAACCTTAGGACTCTGTCCCACTTTGGGTTTCTTGCTTTACTACAGCTAACAGTGATCCTGGATAACTTGTATCACAATGCTCATCACCTGCTCACTCCGGTATCCTGCTACAAGCAGAAGAGGCTTATTGCTAACTGCTTTGATACACGGCCACATAATCGGAACCATGATAGATGTATTGGGATAAAATATTATGGTAAGGTGTGCACTAAAAGGAAAAGATGGCCATAGTGACAATTAAAATTTCTGTTTAGCTAAATTAAATTTAAAAAACCTAATTACATAACAAGAACTTAATAAGATGCTTAAGAAAACTAGAATTGATTACAGAGCTGCTACATTCATAGCCGCCAGGATAGAAAACACTAACCATTAGCCATAATTGCTTTTGTCATGTCTGTAAGAAGATTTGGCCCTCAGTTAAAATCACATTGTATCAAACTGTTGCAAACATTTTCACTTGCCATGGCAGGAAAAGCACAGATGTAGCTAATAACCATAAGTAGGACTTCCCTTTATTTAGAGGTCCCAATCAGTCTGCATGCAAAAAAGCAGGGCCTAGACACTGATGTGACGTGCAGCTGATAATATTAGGTGCAGGTGTGTTTGGCTTGTCCACCTTGTGACTTTTGTGACTCATGTTACTTTTCAAATGCACTCTGAGGGATTTTTGTCAAAGAGAAAAATCTAAATGATAACCTCTGTTTGGTTCACTAGGCTAATTTTATCTACTGTATACAATATCTTAATGAAAATATGAGCGCTCCTGCATTAAAATGCACCAGCAAGGAACTGTCTGAAACTTCTGGAGTGGTGGCCATAAAAGTTGGTGCAAACATTCATGACCTGCAGAGGATTAATCTGAATGCATCTGGTATACTTCCAATATTCATTGGGAATAATTAATGATCAGCAAGAGTCAAAATTCTCACCTGCTCAGTGCTGCAGTTCAGTACATGATATATTTCAAAGTAATGACTGTATCAGGGATAGGACCCGAATGCAGACAGAGGCAGGAAAACAGAATCAGTTTAAGGATTTGATTTGAAAAAAGAATATGATTTGAAGGCTCACAGGACCACAAAGCAGGCAAGGATCAAAATCAGAGCAGGCAGTCCCTAACAGGCAAACAATGCCAAGGAGGCAGGAAGAAAATTAAACAAGCAAGGTTTAAAAACAGACAGGTTACAGATTAGAGGAAGGAAATTAGAAAGAGTAGAAAGAAAAGGCATATGTTCTGTGACAGTTTTGGCTGGAATGAGTGAAAAAAGGTTGTTTTAATAAGTGTTGATGAGGAAAGTGGAGAGTTGAGAGGGACAGTCAGGTGAGGGGGAGAAGAATCTGGTGGATGGAGGCAAATGGCAATGCATGGACCTGGGAAATGTGGCTGAAAAGGAGGAACAGGGAGACAGATGGTGATAATTAACATTAAACATAGTGAGTTTTGCAGGTATTTAGTCATTAACATCAAAGAAATTATACTCTTGACCTGATGATGGCACTAGAAGAAAAGTTAAAGGATAACCACAGATTACAAATCATATTAAGGGTAACAAGAATGTCTCAAACAAATGTCACTCCAATTCATCGAGTCGTACATTTCACTTCCAACCACAAATGTGAAGCTCATTCTGGCACTACAGGAAATGTCAAGGGTTCACCATAGTCATTAGGATGTACAGTATTGTCTGAGCACCGTGCATATCTGTATTTGTCAGTCCATACTGTAGGTGTTGTCTTACAGGAAAAGTCAGTGTACGACCAAAGTCAGGAAATTTCATCCTCCTAATCATTAAAATTTCATTGCAATTAACTGTTGTTGATTATATTGAAAAGACAGATGGACAACGCCATCCATGAAACCATGCTGCTAGCATGGTTCAAAGATTTATATCATAAACAGCTACTCAAAAAACAAGAAAACTACAGGCTGCAGTACACCAGATATCCTCTTTTTTATTATGAACCAGTTCCACTCTGGCCTCAGCTGTCTGCCTTGAGCAGACAGTGGGGTTCATGGAGTTGATGTTTCTTGCAGACAAACCTTAAGGCTGTCACACCTTTCCACATCACCATCTCAAGATGGACACTGGAGGCGGCTGAGGAGTTGAAAACTGTCCACAGCGGAGAGCATGAATCCTATGTGGGTGTTAGTTTTGACACCGATTAACACATTGTCTTCCCTTTTACATGGATGGAGAGACCGCCTACACTCCTTGCAGAAGAGAATGGAAACAGACTTTGACAGTACACGTGAGGAAAGCCTTGAGAATGAGTCTCACCTGACATCCTCACTGCACCAATAAGCTGTGGCATAATACATGAAGTCTTGACTCGCTTTTTAAGTCATCCACTTCTGCTCCTTTGTTGCCTTTCTCACTTCAGCCAAGACCCAAACTGATTAACATGATGCCTCATCCGTGCGTGTGTGTGTACTTATTTGATATGGCGTTTTTGTTTACATTCACTGTTAACAAAGCCTACTGAGGCTAAACAAATGTGCTGAATACATTTCCTGTCTCATAAAACATTTTCAAACACAAAAAGAGATGCCTCACTTGCTGGTGAGTATTCATAGGTTATTGTTTGTGTTGAATTATATTTTCTCTTCAGATCCTTCACACCTCCTTGTGTACATCCTGTTTAACGCTCTAGTGAACATGGTGTTAGTCGATTATGATGCTTGAGTGAAGGCATCTGGTCGCCTATAGGCTGGTAGTTAACAGTTGTAACTAATGCTGAGAATGTCTTGTCGTTAAAGTATTTAAACTTGTCTCTTTCCTGCTTCATCAAAAAATTTGCTCTTATTAGCACAGAGCTAGTTTATCATTAGTGTGACATTATAACACTTGTTTGTCTTGGTGATCCTTCCATGATTTATTTCTACAAGGAGTCATATATATATATATATTAATCATCATTACTAACATGATTGCATTAACAGTGTAAATTGGTTCTTCAGTTTGTAATCTTACAAGTTTTTTAAACAAATGCATGCCATTTAATCAACACAAATGTCATCTCTACACATTTAAATCAAGATTTTATTTAGATTTTTTTTTTTTAACCTGACACAGCTGTTTCCTTCGTATCCAGTGGCCCATTGCTGGCCTGGTGTATGTTCAGGATATTCAGCAGGGAGACAGCTTAAGGCTTGGATAGACAGTCATGCACTGTGGCTTCTCAGGAAACTCTCCACATCTATTCTGAACCAGTGTGATGGGTTATGAGGTGTTTAAGTGCTGGATAACTAGAACTCTTTTGGTTTTGTACCCATACTTTTAATGCTCAATATGTGCATAAATTTTGTTACATTCTTTCTTAATGATCATTTTTCTAGTGAACTTTCTTTGTCAACTTTGCAAGTAAACTTCAAAAATACTTCCTGTATCCCCACTGCCAATTAGCCTGCCATGTGTCATAATGAGTTTGAAAGACTAAAACAAAACCACTGCAGAACTTTTGAGCTACATATTGACCTTCAAAGGGCCCCCTGTGTCAGAGAAACAGTGTCAGTCATCTGCAACGCTGAATTATTCTCAACTGTTTTAAGTCTCCCACAAGGACCAATCAGTTGTCCGAGATCTGTGGCTTTATGGACGGTGAGCGTTGGCTCAATAGGGTTTGCTTGACCTTTATATTTCTACATTTATTGTCTGTTACATTTTTATCATGTTTCTTTTAAAAGTCTTGAAGGATGGGGACGTGGGCGCTGTAATTTACATGAGTTTATAGGTGAATAAATGAATCTAAAACGTCAGTATCTGAGGTGCTGAAGCTGCATCGATGCTGGAATAAATGTATAAACTGCAAAAGTGACACAGGACAAGTGTCCTTGTGTTCTATGTCCTGATGCACTCAAAACTTTCAACACGTGTTATTGCACATTTTTGGTAAAATAAGAAACACTGTATATTTTTCTCTCAGACTGTTTACATAAGGATAAGTATTGTATGTCACAATAGAAATTGAGAAGAAAACAAAGACAGTCAAGTTACTGTTTTTTGATTTAAGAAAAAAGTGAATTAAATTCCTTAAAAAATGTTTTTTTCATCAAGTATGCTTTTTTTTGTAGAGGCCTATGAATAAATGTATACTAAAACAACAGCTGCGTGTGGCTCATTACACATGGCTCACAGCACATTACCCCAAAACTTTTGGACCACTCTTGCCTTTTCCTTTTCCCTATTGGACTTCAGATTGAAATACCCATCCAAATCTTCACTTGAGCTTCATCCATTACTCTGCTGTGGATTTCTTACCTCTGACGTCTCAATCAAAAGTGTGGATATTGCTCAGAAAGAAGAGTGAAAGAGACACTGTGGCACATCAACAAAGCCCCTTTTAAACAGCGATCACTCACAACAACATCACAGCTTTTTTTTTTTTTGTAGTCACTGGCGATAAATGTAGCTTGAAATTGCAATTACTTTTCTCCCAATGGAACAAGTGCTTGAAAATCAGCAACCGTGAAGTCACAGACATATTATCCAGTAATGACTGACAGGCTTCAGGAAACATAGTTACTTGAACATTTCAGCAAAGTCTGAGCACAGATCACACCAGAGTCTGAGCACGGGGGGCATTTTTATGACTATACAGATTTCTGCCCCAGTTTAATACTCTATGTTAGTGTCAATGTTTAGTAATGATAAAATTATTGGAGCCAGAAGGTTTTCAGTAAAATTTTTTTTCAAATAGTTTTCCTAAAGATCTCAAAAAATTGCAAAAAAAATACACACAAAACATACATTACATGTTCTTCATAAGTGCGGTGCTTAAGTTTAGGAAAATAAAATCAGTTTTACACTTTTAGGTACACTTTTGATTTTCACATGGAATCCCCCATGTGAAAATCATGTGTGACACAGCACAGTATCATAGGAAGTCCTGAAAAAAATGTATCCCATAGAATGAACAGAAGCAAAAAGAAAAAAAGTCCACAAATTTTGTAACACTCAGCAGGACATCCAAAGAGAGGATTTAAGATTAAACTGTGAGACTATTTCTTCAACATTATTTTCTTGGCTGTCAGCATGGCATTAAAAACGGACAGTTCATGTCTGTACACAAATCTTATTGATTACTGTTTCCTAGTACATGATTTTAATGACTGCCAGTATGACAGCATTTCTGTAACTTTAACCAAATAATTTTATTATCTAAGCCTAATCAAAGGTTAGAGTCAGCCCTTGGATTCTGGTGTAACAGTCTTGCATCTGATTCCAGCATGTTTAAAATATCATTCAGTCATAAAACTTGATGTGGACATGACGGATAGTCATGCAGAGTGTCAAGAAAAACATATAGAATATGTATCCATGTACACAGACTTTAAAGATAAAATTGGGATGTTTGCTAATAAGAATGCTAAAGTGTAGCAAAAATATGCAACCACAGCTGAAACTGGTCATATATTACAGAAAATTGGCTTGTTTCTTTGCAGTTTTAAAACATACACAATGTGCACACATGCATACAAATTAGCTTTACCTTAGCATAATAGGTGTAAATTTATTTAATTTGACTGCAGGTCTGTAGGACTGTAGCTATACATTTGCAATTGATATAAATTCTTTGATTTCACTTGGTTATTTTATAGATTTTTCTGTAGCCTCTTCATGCACAGTTGCACTCAATTTCACACCATCATCATAAGAAAATCACCATTTAAATGTATTGGCTGTAAGGACACATGATTGCACATGCTTGCAATTGCCATGAACACAAAAGCATATAATTAGCTTGGTCTAAGCATTGAAGTCTGGACACACGTCCTTCCAGGAGTTCTTTAAAGCCTGCAGGACTTTCAAGAGCACTGGAAGAGCATATGCTGCCCACAGCATGTATAATGACTCCCATCAAAGCCATCAATAACCATAATGGTCACCTAGACATTTATGTTACAGTTAGTGGGATGAGGAATGAGGCATTCAAGTCAGAGGGCAACCTTTGTACACACTGATTTTAAAAAGACCCTGTTCAGTTTTTATGATTTTGGGATCAAATACCAAATGATGGCCAGAAATAACAGTGATGATCTTTTGAAAAATAAAAGCGATTCTGTAAAAATTACATCTAATGAGTAAATTTTACAGACAAACTTCTTTCAGGCCGGCAATTATAATGTTGGACCCTAATGTAGTTACCAAACAGCAGCTTCTGAGTAGTAAAATATTCATACTTGAGGCTTTTCACCTCGAAGTCTTCGTGTTATGATTAGAAAATTTAAGTCTTGTTTAATTCATGGAATAATTTAGAAATTAAATGCTAAATCAGTCTAACTACTCTAACCGAGTACCTTAGTTTGACTTTCTTGGTTTTACTTAATTAAAATTTTAGTTTTAATTTTAACAGTCACCATCTTTGATCATATATACATTTACAAAAATGCAGCAGACATTTTAATTTTTTAAAAGCTGGATTTCTGAATAATCACTTGCTACTTTGGATATAAATTTTTATCCTCCAAAACTTTTTTAATGTTATATTAATAATATATCCTTAAATTTTAAAACCATTTATCATAGATTCCATAAGCATCACACTTATTTTGATATTAACGTGTTTCTAACTTGATCACCAAAATATTATTCACATGCATTAGATCATAAAGCTAATGTTATGTTATTAAAACATGGATGCAGTTCTATATTTTCTGGCTATGAGATAATTATTGTGAAGGCAGATTATGCAGCAGTGCATGAATATTGATACTCTGAAGAACCAAAATGTTCATAATCATTGATTAGTCTTCATGAACTCTGCTGAATAAAACATGGTAATAAAAATGTGATGCATGGATGAAGAAGGCTCATGAATCCCATTTTTGACATCATGCTGTCTTTTTCAGTTTTTGAAGGAGATTGTTTTTTTGATTTAGCTTTTAGCAATCCATGTCTTGTGACTTAATGTTAATCAATATGAGGAAATAACTCAAAACATATGAAAACTTGTTTTTGCAATAGCTCGACATACTGCAGTTTATGATAATGTATGTCAGTTCAATAATCAGTTGATCTAGCAATAGAGTCACAGAGTGAAATAAACATAACAAGTATGACTGGCAAAAAAAAAAAAAAATAGAAGAAATGTTGTTGTTGTTGTTTTTGCTTATGACTGCTGTCAAATATACATCATTTAAAAAAAAACTTGTCCAAGATCATTTTCCCATGTTCGGTATTTCTCTGCCCTAAATCATTTTGTTTGGAACTGAGCCTGTTAAAAAAAAATCTAAAAATATTATTGAGCTTAGGTATCATATTGGATACCCATGTCCCTTTAATACACCGTGAAATAATGTTTGTGCTTGTAAAACTTGTGGTGTGCTCTGCAATTTAAGTGGAAGTTCTGCTGGTCTGAACAGCGTTTCAGCATTCAGCACCCAGCATGAAGTAAGGTCAGATTTTATCCCATTTGCCAGTTAAATGCTTTCACCTGCTGCCCAGGGTGTTCAAAGTCAGCCTGTGATTAGAGGAGCAGAGTTTAGAGCAACTGCTCTGCTGAGATGCAGCAAAAAAGCACTACAACACCCAAATTTAGTGATACTTAATGATTAATGTAACGTAGATGTACTGTGTCTGAATGCATCTCTCACACACTGAATAGATATAAAAAATAGATTTTTATGACAGATGCTTTCAGTTGGATTTTAAAATTGTGTGCTCAAGTGTTTCCAGGGAGGTTATCTCATCCCAAACAAAAGAGCCTCTGGCAGTGAGGACTGTCATTCTTTCCCCCCTCCACAGAGATTTTAGCAGGTACTAGCCTGTCAGATTTTGACCACAATGCCTCAGCGGTGGGAGCTGGAAAGCTGATACTGGGCAAAATGGTGTAAACACATGTAGAGCTTGTATGTATTTCTCTTTTGCCTTTTGTCATGGGCTGTCTCCAAGATGGGAGTGTTGTTCAAATATTAGCTGAGAAAGGACGTGTTTCAAATACTAAAAGCGTGTCGGTGGAGTAATACCATCACCTCTCTAGGGCAGGCAGGTTGACCACTTCAGCTCTGCATGAACACACAGGAGCTCCTGTTAGCTACAAGGCTGCCTGGAAGCTGCCAGTTCTGTTGCTCGGCAAAGCTGCTTTTAATTTTCTGCTGCTCTCTCTTGATGTCTTTATTTGAGGCTTTTATATCAGGAATGTGAGCCAGTTTCAACTCTGGACAATCTGTGAATTTCTGTTTTTAAGGACTCCTGTCTTTAATCATGCACCTTAAAATGGATACCTTAATTTGTAATGTTGTCTCTCTTATTTACATTAATCCTTCCTGGATACGTGTATATATGCAATTACAAACATTTTTTTAAGGGAGCAGAAATGATAAATATTCAAACATATAAAACACATGCCTGTTTCTCAACTGAAAATCTGTACCAGTAAAGTCTTGCAAAGGCACTCAGGAATTCTGAGCACTATCCCCAGACTTAAGTGAGAAGTGGTCACAAAAAGTAAGAAAATATGTAAATATGTATGAAATATGTATTTAGAAGTTAATATTTCATTTTGGGGCTGTTGTTTCACTTTCACAGATTGTGTCTTTTCTCAAGAGAGCAGAGCCTCCTGTTTCTCTTTTCTTTGTGTGAGACCATTTCATCAAGTAATGTTGGATCCATCTTTCATTTTTATGTATTTCCAAACTGAATACACAATTAATTAAAACTACAATTAAGACAATAAGTATACAACACATCAGCTTTTACAATATGGAAAGAGACATTTTGCTGGAATAGAGTATTTAATTTAAAGTAATGAGATGTGTATTGCTTTTTTTAATTATATACATTGCACTTGTATTCAAAATAATATGTAAAAATGCCTGCCAACCTTTTGCTGTTAAGTCACATCTTAAATGCCAACTCTCTTCAGAGTAAACTCTTATTTGCATTCACATGAGCAGGTCAGTTGTTTATAGTGCCTTATAATTTTCCACAGTGTTTGCTGATGTTTGAATGTGCAGTGAGTCTGCATTAAGGGTGCATTTAAGGACAGTGAGGAGCATGACTTGGCTCCTTACCTCTAACTAGGACTAAAAAAGAGCCAGTAATGCTGAGTGCACACAGCTGAAGTAGAACTCTGCAATGGCTTGACCATGGAGCTTCAGTGCGAGCGAGCATAGCAGAGGAGAGAGAGATGTAATACTCAAAGGACACCAGGGAAAGTGCATTTCCCTCTAATTGTGGTTTCATGCCTAAAGCCCTGGCTTACTGTAGGTGTTAGAAGGGCTGATAAGGACACTGGTGGGTTTAAATGTCTGCAGCCCCTCCTTAACGGGGCAAAGGACTGACCGTGACCTGCAGTGGTCCAACATTAGGTGGGACTCAAAAACCTGATTTTTCATCATCCATTGGAGGTCAGGGATAGAGGTTTTCCTCTGACATCCTCTTTCCCTTCATGTGAATTTTCGTGTCGCTATAAATAAACTCAGATTTTGAGGTCTGACTCAATTTGTCTTTGTACTTGGAGCAGCAGAGATGAAAAGCATCTTAAGAATCTTTTATTCTTATGTTTGAGGTCGAGAGCTTGGGTGACACAATAGCTGTTCTTAGGACAATCCCTCAAGCCATCAGCACAAGCTTAACTGTAAACATAACAGCAAGCCAGTAAAAAACTGTGGAGCTTTGCAGCCAGTAAAGCTCGACAGCTACCTGGATAACATGTCCAAAAAAAGAGACAGCAAACACAGCACAACTTAACATAATCCACTTTCATCAGGGGGGTCTGCAGTGCTAAACTGGATGAACTGTTCAGTGATAAAAAGCTGCAGGTAACCTCAATTGGTATCCTAATTTTTTTAAAAGATTTATAAAGAGGTAAATTAATGGGAAGGCTAAGATGATCTTGATGTCTTGGAGCTTCTTTGGCAGCATTTTCTATTTAGCTCCACTTTAAGAAAAAGAAAAAAAAAAGAGAGAAATTGTTGAACATTAATAACAAAATGACATGTGGCAGCCATCTTTCAGCAGCCTGATCACCATAAAAAAATGTTTACATTTCAAATCACTGACATTAAATTTCACATAATATATCATTATTTTAACAGTGACAAATATTGCTACACAAATGAAGTTTCAACATAACATAACATAAAAAACCAACATTATTTCCTGGTAATTGAGCTGCTCCGGACTTTCTTCATATCTTCTCTTTTGCAAAGTTTAGTTTAGTTCAAGTAGTTTCATTATAAATTAACACTTTTTTCCTCAGTATGTCTGAATGGAGCGATGGTGCTGGCTGACTTAATTTTATGGGACTCAGTGTCTCACAGATTCTGCGACAATAAAGTGTCTGACAGTAAAAATTGTGTCTTCAAATCCATTTTAATAATCTTCTTGTTAAAGCTGATAAACAACTTGAATGCTTTGGCTGTTAATAAGGCTCATCCTGTTTACCAGCACGATTGTTGTCATTGCTCAACATGAATCTTGAATGAACAGTGGGAGTTTGATTGATTTTCTAATGTATTAGTCAAAACCTCAAGTAAACACAGTCCGATCCTAAAAAAGTTTAAATTTTTGATAATTATTGTATTTGTAATCTAACTTTATTTTGTTTTGGAAATTTAATAGAGACACACACAGAGATCTGAGCACAACAGAAACCTATGCACATGTGAACAAAATGGAGTGTTGTGACAGTGATGAGTCGGCTGTATGGCACAGTGTGCCAGGCTGTTAGGAGGTTAGGCAATGAGCTCAACAACACCCTGGCAGTGCCTCGGAGGAGCCCTCCAGCTAACAGTTCCCCTTGGTATTGACGGCTCCACGCTGGACTTGAGCCGGCCACCGTTCAGTCCACAAGCCAAGTCCCTATGGGCTGAGCTAAAGCTGCCTGTAATGAGCCAAGAATGAGTTTTTATAGAATGGTTTCATCTGTCAGTCAGTGCAAGGGAATGCTAGAAGTTCAGGTACCAGTGCTGCATGTCATTTAATTTCTTAAAACTAAATGTTTTCTGATCTTGTACTCTCTATGACAACCTGTTTTTATTCCAGGCCATTAAATGCTGATGTTTTTTCCATTCCCCTCTGAGGTTCATACAGATGTACAGGGTCCTTTTGGCAGCTGTGTGCTATATGTAAGGTGTTTCTAACACATGGTCCATGTTGTGAAATGGTTAAATGGTCACACCCTAATTTCACTTTTGGTCCCTAATGACACTTGAACTTGCTCACCTAAGATCCTGTGGGTAATTCACCACTCTACCTTGACCTCCAATCGTTTCAGGGCTTTGATTTTCTTTCAACTCTGTCAGATGGAGCATTTACTATGCCCTCAGAAGGCTTTACATCAAACTTTGTTAAGAGCCTGGGGCATCTCATATACATTGTACGTCTGTATGAAACATTAAGGGGCATGACAGCATCAGTATTTAATGACTTGGAAATGAGACCAGACTGCTTAATGAACACTGGTCAAAGCTATGTAAAGATACTTAAGATTATGATCACTATGTTTAGCACTTTAATGTGAGTTTTTGTCATGATGATAGTGTTTTTCTCTCAGCCTTAGGGAAATATTATTAACCATATTATTAATATAAATCAAATATCCTAACCCCTTGTTTTCTATGATCATGTCTTTGAGGAGTAGCATTTTTTTTCCCAATACAGACAAAATGTCCATACATATAGTGATTGCATCGGGTGGCATTTAACTTCAGGCTGTTTTTTATGTCCCACATATTGTATACCAGATGTGTTCTAGCCTCTGATAGCCTCACCAAACATCAAAAACTCACTGGCATCAGTAAACTGAAAATGTCTTGAATCACAGTGTCTATTTTTAGTTGTGAAGCTTTGGATCAGGCTCTTAATGTTCAGTGGAACATGAAGGATCTCTTCCAGAAGACAGTTTAACCTCATTTGGCATTTAGCCTGAATGGCACACAGTTAGTATAATGAAACTGAAGCTTTAGGCGTGTGAGAGTGTTCATGCCTGTGTTTCTGCGTGTGCTTTTGCATGTTTGTGTGCACAGTATTTGCCAGCCGCTGTTCGTGTGTATGTGCGTGTATTTGCGTCTGCATACAGTCTAGCCTTGGGTCAGGCTGGGCTGTTAGCCAGCAACATCTGCGGGGGTCTTGTGAAAGTGCTGCATGGAGGAGCAGCTGAAGATACCTGATCAGGGTGATGGATGCCCGTGTGCCTCATGCACACACCGACATGCACACCTGCCGCCTGTGCCCCACTTATTGAATCCATGAATCAATTTAATGAGCGAAGGACGGGGTCAGGACTTCAATAAACACCCTACCAAGCTTTCAAATCTAATGTCTGCCCAATGAATGATACTGTATGTTCAACAAACGCCCATTGCAAAACACATCCACTGTAAATTCGAAAATGGGTTTTGAAGCAATTGCAATGTACAATGCATGCAATTGACTGGATAAGTTTCACAGCTTTAGCATAAACAGCAATCGAATGGGTTCAAACTGAGAGCAAAGTATAATTCAGCTGTATGGCTGTGTGTGTTTGAGTGTGGTCGGGTAAAGGAGTGAGACTTGAGAAAGAGAATCAGACATCTTCCATTGGTAATCAATACTGCAGCAGTGACCTGAGCGTTTGCTCTGTGATTCATCCCATTTAGAGCTACAGGCTTGGCTGTCTGACAGAGACAACTCCATGATTTCCCTCTGGATTTAGACGGGGCAAATCCAGCCATTTTACATGGCCACCTTTATATCTACATAGTCACTGACTCCTAATGCCATCATTCCGCTCTTGTAGTAAATCCTCGAAAACCTTTTGCTGAAAGTCACTGCAGTACTTCGTTGTAAAAAACAGCCTGATTTGCTGCAAAATTGCTGCACCTTTTTAGCCACTTATGTTTGCATGAAATAACCCACACCTCATCTTTCAACACAATTTCGGGGGTAAAACAATCACTGTCAACCTCCTGATCTTCACATGCTGTGATTATAAACTTACTTTCCCCTCCACTGGTTTAACTACGAGTGCGCTTCCAGTCATGAGGTCATCCGAAGCGTAGAGGACGCAACAGAAAGGATGAATGGTTGCTATTTAGATGTCTGTGGCGGCAGCATCCCAGTAGCGAATACATTTTTCTTCATCCACTGGGGACGCAGGGGCTAATGGAGCATGAGAGTGGCAGTTTCCCCGGAGTTGTGTAGCTGAGTCACGCCCCCGTTTGGAGAAGAGCTGCAGGCAGCAGTTGTGTGAGACCAAGACCAAGAGGGCATGCTGTGAGAGTCTGGGCCAATTCAGGGGTAAACATCGGTGGCAGTAATTGGAGAACAGCACAGCAGGGAATTTCATACATTTCTGATCCATGTTGCCGTGTGGAGAATATCCTGACTGTGGACTTTTTGAGTTGAAAAAATAGCGATTGTCTGTACGATCTTTTAAGTTTCAATGCAGAATTAGCTGAACTTCTCATGATACATAGTCTGCATATATTTTATAGGTCAAGATTTAATTCATCTAATAAGCAAAAAGAAAAGAAAACCTCAGCAACTCGGAGGAATTTCTTTGAATGGAAATGCTGAGTAAGTCTTAACACAGGCCATGTAAATGCAGACGGAGATAAAGAGCTTGTTTGCTGCTAACACACAAAGCTGTTTCTGTCCATCACTTTTTCCAATTTAGCAGCGGTCCAGTGGAGCTATTAGTTCTTTATTTGTAACTAGATTGAATCAATATCATTAATCATCCATTACAGGTGTTTAAGTAAGTCTTTTTCAATCCATCCATCTGTCCTTTCTTTCTTCTTCTTGCACTAGTTCTTAGTGTGTGGGTTGCAAAGGCAGTATTATGCAGTTTGGGTACTTTTAAAATAATGCAACTCCATCTCACATGATTTATACTGTACTCAAATGGCTCTCAGAGCATAAACACACACCAACTTCAGAAATTCACCAACAGACATGACACAAGCAAATTAGAAAACTTCTTCACTCTTTAAGTTTTAACCTTGTTAACATGTCAATATGGTGACTGTTAATGTTTCAAGACATCATCATCATCATAAGCAAATAAAGGAATAAAAGCAGCATTCAAGGATTTACAAAAAAGAACAGTACCATACCAAAAACAGCATGAAAACAGAGTTATACAAATAGTGTGCAGATGCATTCATACATATTATTATGATAAAAGTCAGTCCTGTCAATTTGCTGGCTGCGAAAAGTTGGGGTTTGGCTTTCTGATCAGTGTTTTGTGAGCTAAGTTTCACTACTTTTGAAACAATGGCAGAGAGGTGTTCACTTAGCAGTGGCATAGCAGCAAAACAAAAATGTCAGGCCTTTCTGTTTTACCAGAAGGTCTAAAAATCCCAGAGTCAAACTGTAGCCTGCAGAGGCCTTTTTTCAGACCATGTGTTGCCACAAATTACAATGAAGCCTAATCCAATACAGTTATCCTCGGGACAAAGTGAGAATTAGCCATTGTACAGGTCAGCAGGTACTTTCATTTGACTGTTGACTGTGTCCAAGCACATCTGAGCTGTGTTACATATTGTTAGCTAACTTTAGCGCATGATGAATCATGTTGAATGCTGAGTAGACATTTTACAATGCCGGACTGCTGACAGGGAAAGTTGCAGTAAACAATATTCAAAGCACAGATTGCAAAGCTACTGGTGGGGTTTGTGTGTTTGAGCAGAAGTGTCAAACCTGCAGGCTACTAGCAGGTGAAAACACAGGCAGTGACCGCATAGATCAGGTTGTACAACGTGGAGGAAAAGATGTAGAGTTCCATCTAAACCAGTGTAAGGCATCGGGAGTTAACTGGAAAATTAATTCTAAACATATAATTGTGATGAACAGAGAGGGTTTGTATGGGTTAAATCAATGACTGAAGAAGACCCTTGAGAAAAAATCTTCACCACTTTGATGAAACATGCACAACATTTAGAAAAAATGCTGCAAACACAGAAAACACCACCACTTAGGCTACAGAAACTCTGCAGTATCATCAACAACAATAGAAGCTGTTTTCAGGGGACATTAAAAAGTGATGCACCCAGCTTCAACATGCTTGTTGTTGCCATGTGCTGCAGTCCAATAGTCTTTTCGTCTTAGAAAGGTTCCTAAGTGAGTGAAATGACCTGGAACTATCTAAGTCACAGCCATGATAAGAGCTAGTTGAATTCTCTAAACGCCAAGGAAACCTGTTTCAATTGCCTCCTCTCTTATCTCTTTTTGCATTGGATAGAGTGGACCTGAACCCCAGACCATCCTTTATGAGAGGAAAGGAGATAATGCAGTCCCACAATGCCTTATGGCAGCAACATTTAGGGTGACGCACCAATCATCTGCTATCACATTATTACTTAAACTAAAGTGAATGCAGTGAGATTCTCTCAGCACCATGGTTTTGTTTTCCTAAGTCCTTGTGGATTCTCCTGGACATCTTTCCTTGACCTCATGACATTTTACATTGAGGTCAAGGAAAAATGTCAAGGGGAAACCACAATTTTTTTTGTTTGACTACTGACCACAGCCCTGGTTGGTGACTAATGAAGTTACTAAGGTTGGTAAATTATAAATTTTGTTGAAAAATGAGCTAAAACAACATTATTTCTGGTGGGGCAACAAGCTTGTTCCAGTTGTGTCAAGATGTGCTCATCACTTTTTAATATCACCCCTGGAAACACTTCCCGTTCTTGTTGTGCTCCTTGCAACATTTCTGTATTTACTTGTGTTTATATTGTATTTATCTGCAGCTTTCTTTTTTTTTCTACTCATTGCTCTCATGTTGTCAAATTAGTGAAGATGTTCTTTTAATCTTCTGGTGTTTTAAGTATTTGCATGTGGTTGTTGAAAGTTGCAATGTGTTTAGCCCTCAGGGTCAGCGAATGAATACTACCTTTTGACTCTCATAATGTTCAGCTTTTTTTGAGGCTCTCTCACAGAGATGTGCCCACTTTATGGTAATTTCCAAGCCATAGCTGTTCTAATCTTTTTCTTGTTGCTTAATGTGTTATGTTGTGAAGTTGGAGGTGGGAAACACAACACAGAAACCTTAGTATCATACAATATAATGCATATGCATAATCACTGCATAGGCCTGTAAAATACAGCAGTCACAACAGGGTATATAATTAAAATACTGTGAATGTAACATATTTATCATTTATGCTTTCAGTATGATAACATCAAAACATGTATATGTGACCACACACACATACACACACACACACCTAGGGGGGCATTACTAAACTTGTTGGGAAAGTACGGTTAGCGGTGGGAGTGACATCCTGTTGTTCCGGCTGAGGTCTCTTATCAGTGTCTGCTCCTTATCACTCTGCCCCACAACAGCAGAGACACACAGAGACTATTTTAGCTGCACTACATGAAAAGAAATTATCTTTATCAATGTCTGCTGTATCATGACATTCTGCTGGGTTTTTTTTTCTGCGGGTGTCTGATAAAATTATGCATTACAGACAAGCAGGAGAAACTGAAGGAAATGAGTAAAAACAGGTTTGTGTACAGATGCTTTTCCACACAGCACCTGATTTCAAATGTCTCCATCATATATTTTTATGCCTCTCTTCTTTTGTGAGATTTGCATCATGAAGGGGGTAACATTGCTCAGTGCTGGTAAACAGGTCAACGCTTACAATTATTTGGTCAGCCATGTTTATTTCCTGAGCCCACAGAAAAAGATTATTTGAATGGATAGATGCTAAGACACCATTTACTTATTTATTTGTTTTTTGCCACTAAGACATTGAAGTCTGCAAGGTCAGACAGTTGGAACTCAGTCCTCCCCAACATAGCATTGCCATCCTGTCATGTATATTATTTAGCTTTTTGTGCTGCTAATTTTGCATTCGGTTTTGATGCCCCTTGTGGTCAAAGTGGAATGTGTGATAAGCCAAACATGCTCACCAAACAGAGGTTGGATATCTTAGTAAACCTTAACATTATAGTTATAAAATCCTTTGAACAGTTCCAGTTAAAAGTTTCCAGTTTTAATTTGTTCATTCCAACTAGAGCTGTTCATGTCACATCATCTCATCTAACTGACATAATTACACTTTTATCACTCCTTAATAATGACAAAAAGATCTCAACTATGGTCAGTTAATACAACTGTAGACACTCAAAACACTTGGTACCTGCTGAAAAAGATGTGTTAAGGACTCTTTCAAAAGTGAATCCAAATCTGTGTGGGTACCCAGTTGGGTCCTTGGGTTTGGATGGACCTGTGGGGCTCTCTACTGTTTAACACTAAGGGAAAGGACTTACACTAAATGTAAAAGTGGACAATAATGTATGTGGGTGAAAAATACTACAATAGGCAGATTCCAGTTTTCCTCCACATATCTGAGTGCCAGAACAGCTTTACGCTCTCTACACTTTGGTATGGCAGAGATCTGTTAAACTGAGACAGATGCCAAGCTTGCTGAAAACAAATAGAACACACATGCACAAAAAACCACATGGATGCATGTGTACAAACAGGCAACTCCCACGAGACATCACAGTGGCAGAGAGCTGAAAGTGTGAAGGTTTGGTAAAGATTCAGTTTGTTTTTTATCATTTTCATGTCTGTTTTCACACCTCCATAAAGATTTACATGTGAGACCAAGTGACTGTACTCATCAGTTATGACTCTTTGCATTTTAGAGATACACAAGTTCCTTCTGCAGGGACAAGACAGAGCTGATAATAAGCGTTAGTGCACTGTAGTATTTGACTTATCTACACCAAGATATTTATATGATCTCTCATTTTTTATGGTTGTATATTGGGCATGAAATGACTCGGTGCTAATAAAAACTTCTGCCACTGTGTCCTTCTCTTATTAGTTTCAGCCCCTGACAGTAAAATAACAAGTGAAGTCAAGTGAAATATCTCATTTATAATTTCAGAGATTTGATCATTGGTGTATTCCATTATTGATGCAACATGACACAAAGTACACTGCCCTTGGGAGAAACCTACACAGACTTCATTAAAAGGTATTTTTAATTAGTCCTTGTAATTAAAAGCAGAATATTGGGTGCAGAAAGGCTGCAAGCTCAATTGATATGCCCATAAACATTTGCATGAACATTGGTCAGGTATAGCAAACCATCTTGTTCATGCTCCATGACAAGGCTGGAGGGCTGAACTGCAGACAGATTTAAAGGGAAATGTGTATGACACCCTCTTAATTAAATGGGAAAGGAGAGGGGGCGATAATTAGAGGGTGACAACTGCCTGTTAAGTTGGGTATGTACATTTTTTTATATATTTTTGGCTCACCATATGCTATAACATGTCGTCCGTAAGGTAGGAAACTACTCACTTAAAGGCATATACTATTAACAATTCTCCAGCTGTGAGCTAATTTGCAGTGTCAGGTGAAAAGGGACCTTAGTGCTGTAAGACGATTGACATGATGTGCAGTTTTAATGAGTTGCAAATCACTTTTTTCAAACAGTGCCATGTGAAAACCATTAAACCTAGACAAGTGGTGAGAAGGAGAACAAGTAGTTTCAAAAGAGGGAAAAATATTTTATAACTTGTAAAAAAAGCATTACTTTTTAACACATCAACATTATTCTATGCACAGTAGCACTTGCACACACACACATCATTTTACATATTATAAATATATTACTGTGTATAATGTTGTCACCTATCTGTCTGGTGGGATATAAACAGCAGCAACAGGTAGTAATGATAACAAGGTCAGCATCTTCAAATTAAAGGTTTGACATCTGAGAGACACTGTTCATCAGCTTTGACTCTTTTGAGCACCAAGCATCACTGATGTTATATACAGAGCCACCTCCCCTCTTCCTGTTGCAATCCTGTGCCTTAATGCACCAATCTAATCGTGGATGCTGTGGTGGGGAAACATCTACACAAAGACTGGCTCTGAACTCCTGCTGCTCATCCAGCAAGAGCCCCATTGTCATTTATTTAATTTCCTACAAACAAGATGTTATCCATAAGGGTTCCAAAGTCCCAAGGATTTGGACCCATTATTTTATTATTAACTTGTGTGGGTTTTTTAATTAATTCTTGAGAGGTGAAATTTGGCAGTATTTTTGTCTTTAAAAAAAGACTTAAAACAGATATTTAGGCAACATACTTTTATTTTTTTTCTGAAATAGATGGATTGTCTAATTTCTTGCCTCTCTAATAGGTTGTGAAAAATCCATATATACATATACAGTAGAACCAGTATAATGATATTGGGGTGACTGTGATCTCTCAAAGAACTTTATAATGCAACACCTGAAACAGTTTAAAAACTCTGTTCATGTGTGTTTCATGCAATCAGACCTCCGCACGCAGTCTTTGGTTCCTCAGCATAAAAGTTCAAACTCGTCCAACATTGGAGCTCAGCTTGAGCTCGGAGTTGGTACATTTTCATTATACATTTCCACAGCAGTGTGCAGCTTATTTATAGGCCTCTGCTGGGCCCAGTTCTGTAATAAACACAGCACCAACACAGTTTTCCAGGTCTTTGGAAATTCAGCAGCAGCACATTTTTCTCTATGTCGCACCAATAGTTTGGCCTTATTAATATGTTTTGCCAGGTATAATAAATGAGATGGAAATCCCAAAATGGGGGCAATCTTTAAGAGGAATGGTAATAAGGGGGAATAATAATTGGGTGAGATTTATAGAGGGCTCTGCAAACCATATGTAGAGGGATGCACTGTGGTGTGTTGATAGGAGCTGGCAAACCTTCAATATGAACTTGAAACCAGTGATGCTTTCATCAGGCTGTCTGCTAGCAGCGTTTGAATGGCTGGAATATTAATCAAGTTTTACTTTTTTGCTCTGCCGTCTACGAGTAAAGCTGGCCAGTCACATTTCAGAACATTAAATTGGAGTTAAATGACATGATTCTTGCATGTATCATTAACCCAAGGTCTCAGAAATGCTTGAATTCACACTACAGAAAATCGACAAGCTGTAATTAGTCCCATTTGAGTTGCCAGGTTGCAAAGAAACTCAAGCTGAATGTCCAAAAGAATTTTACATGAGACTTATATGCTGTTAAACATCCTGTTGCAAATGTGTTAGTATATTAGAAAAGGACTCTTTGGCAGTGGAGCTCCATCTTTGAGTTTAAGAATTTTAAGTGATGAATAAATACCACAAGGCCTGTACACTGGTGACTGTATTATTGTTTAAGAAACAACAATTTCTACTTTGTTTCTTATATAGTACAAAATCTTAGTATCATCTAATTACATTTGGAATAGATATTAAAAAACTCAAACACTACCAGTTTTATATGTGTAGTAAAGTATTGAAAGTGTTTGTCAGAGTTTAACATTTTAGAAAAGTTACTTTATTCCGTCTAATGAAGAAGTACATGAGAAGATTGATATCCTTGTCTGACATGTATGTAGCTGATATAAGAAACTAGTTGGCTTAGCTCAACATAACAATATAAAGTGCTAGTCTGTCTAAAGGTAACAACTGAGTTCCTTTACAGGTCACTTAAATGTCTCACATCATCAATTAACTGTGTGACAGCAAGGTTGTGTGCTTGGAGCAACTTCCTGGAGTTTCTACTGGTTGTTTGAATGGTTGTTTTTGTGGACTTTGTTTGCATTAAACAAACAGGGATGAAAATCATGTGTTACAGATTGGTTGATAGGTGCATATAGTTACTTTTGTTTAGAGTCATGCTAGCTTTTCGACCTTATCTCTATTAATGTTAAGCTAAGCTAATTACCATCTGGTTGTATCCTTTTATTTAATGAACATGAGCCTCTTATCAAACTCTCTGCCAGAGCATAAATTAGAATATTTTCCAAAATAGGGAATTATTCTATTGAGACTGGCACATTAGTGTGGTTGAAACACTGTATTTAGTTCTTCAGCAATGACCATGATTTAAGGTTGTAGACTACTACTGTTCTGCTTCCTAACAGTACAAAAAATAAATATAATGACACCCTTTAACTCTGGATCAAAGTTTACTGAAAATTAATGCTGGTAAATTTAGCAGCAATCATAGGGAACTAGTCTGTTATTCCTACCTGGATCACTTTTTTATCTAAATCCAACAAAAGAACACAGTTTCAGTTGTGCTCCTGTGTTATACCAACAAGACAGTGAAAAAGCAAGTGATATTTCCTCCACTAAAGTCTGCCTCTCTCTCTCTCTCTGTGTCCTGATGAAATGTATGTTGATTGCAAGGCCTATAGAGAGCGAAGCAGCTGCCTCTGATAAGCTGTTCATTGTAATCTGTGCCAGGTGAAGAAAAAAAAAATTGAACAGCACGAAGGCTCCCAGATGCAGATTGTGGATCCAGCACAATTTGCGGGGGATAGAAAATGGGTGTCAGGAGGTGTTTGCAGGGTGATGTGGGGGAGTGAATGGGATGATAGTTCAGCCATATTTAATGTAAATGGGTGTAATTAGTTAAAGCTAGTTAGACTGGATCAGTGCCCCATTATGTTGCACGGAGCAGTATATTTGCAAGTGAATAAAAGCGATGGCATGAATGACAAACAAGACAGAGCGCAGGTGTGTACATTTGGTGTATAATTTGTAGTTTGAAATTAGAACAGACATACTTGTTAGGAGCCGACAAATATTGAGTTACTGTAAGTTTACCATTAAATTATTTCTGTTTTAAAGCTGCAGAGTTTGTGTTATGAAACTACTGAGTGGTGATTTAATAAGGAAGGACAGCTATTTGGGCCTGTTCCATAAATGATACAAGGTGCTGAGAGAGAATCAGGTTCTGTATTGAATCAAAACATCGCTTGATGAAGATAAGTTTCCCTCCAGCCAATTTCACTGGAAAGATTACAAATGGATTCTAAAACTGCTTCCATTTTCGGTTCAAAAAGGGACATAATCAACTGCACAGGCTTGAGATGAATTTTAATAATCCTGAGTTAAAAGCCTTTTTTTTCCCTCTCAAACATCATGAAAAATACATTTTGATCTAACATTGTAACCCTAAAGAATTAAATCAGTCCATGTTAGGAATTTTTATCCGACAACACCAACAGCTGCGGGAGAAATAATACTGGAGTTTTTAAAAGTGTGTCACTGACATCTAGTGGAGGACAAGACTTAGGACAAACAGGCCTTTAAAACCACACTGTATGCATGTTTGCAAAAAAAATTAACAATAATGAATTATCTAATTTCTCACCTCTACAAACCGTTTTAGTCATTCGAGAAATCAGACGTAAAAATGTTCTAAAAAATGCTTCATTATTAATTATTTGTTCTCAGATGCTACAATAACATTAGAGGAGAATGTAAATGTGACCATCAGTGTAAATAAAAAAGGGCTGACAGTATTGTGTGTGTACTGACAGGTGATGTATTGTAGTCGCTAGATGTTGCTTTTGAACATATGGTAGTTAAACTGTTGAGAACTTGGATGACCTGCTATTATCACCACCCTCTCACAGTGAAGCAGCAGTGGGGGCTGTAACTTGACCTTGCCTCTTAATGGCTGTGTGACAATGGTGCCCCGTCCCACTGGCCTGTCTGCCCCTCTGTTGTGTCCATTTATAATTTCCAGACACAGTGCAGAGGTTATTCAGAGGTGCCAGCATACACAAGGTGACAGGCTCAGTGGAACAAAGGGTGAGAAATGTTTCTCCTATTGTTGCAGTAGTTCACTTTCTCTATATTAACTAAAATGTAGATTGTCTTTTAGGAATTCTTTTTCTTGAGCTTACATGTAATTCTGCCTGTAGTAACAATATATATTTTTTAATTTATTGCATATTTTAAAAGTAATATTTAAAATAAAAATAAACCCTCCTAATCAAGCATTTAAGGTTTGTAAAAATAGAACATGCCATACCTGTACCTTTTGTTGATATAAATTTGATTGTATGTCAACAAGATCTTTCTTTTACAAGGCTTTTTAACACAATATTGAATAAAACTTGGGTATTTTTTTCCCTGACAGTTTTTCTGGCTTAAAACTCTCTTCAGATGATCAGTGATCATAAGCTACAATGGTAACTGCTTTTATTTTCTCTGGTTGACATCAGCTTTTACGATTCATGATACCATACATTTCTTATATTACTTTAATCTAATATTACAATTAGCCACAGTCTGGGCTTAGAAATGTTGCCCACTCCTCTGTGTTGTGTTGTTTTCCTTTTCAAGGTTAAGAACAGAAAGATGCCTGTGGGCCACCACGAGCATTGTGACAAGTGTTACAATGTCCACTGTCAGGTCCCAGTGCAGAATTCGGTCTCATGCATGATCATCAAGTGTCGCAAAAACTGTGGCGCAATCCTCCATATGTGCAAGCAGGAGGAGCACCAGCTTCTCTGTCCCAATGAGACAGTCCCCTGCCTCAATGTCATCTATGGCTGTCCTCTCACCATGCTGCGCCACAGGCTGGCAAAGCACCTAGAGGTCTGTCCTGCTAGCAATGTCTGCTGCTCTCAGCAGTGGAACCGCTGGCCTGTTTCAGAAACAAATCTGACCTTCTACAAAAATGTTTCTGAAAACACTCAAACTGAGGTAAACCTTGATGTTGCTACGGCTTTCAGGGACCAAGAGCTGCTTTTTCAATCCATCAAGATGAAGAATGTCTTCCCTGAGCTGATGGTGGAGGAGCCCTCCCATCAGAATATTTCTGCAGATATTCCTGCAGAAGAAGCAACCTGTTCTTCAGTTTGCTGTGGATTTACAGAAAATGGCTGCACAAGCATGGAGGAAAAAGAACTGAGCAAGGAGGAGAGAGAAGCTTTGGCTAAGACTAGGGACATAGAAAGTGTTCAGAACTACAGCTCCTGGGAGAAAATATTCAAGAAGGAGATGGACGGTTGCAAGCAAACTGTCAAAAACCTGAATAAGACGGAGGGTAAGGAAAAGGAAGTGCAAGAATCATTAAACTGTCAGGGGCAGACAAGAGACTCTAACCCAAGTCAACAGAATGCTGCTGCTGCTGCTGCTCCAATCAAGGATGGTGCAACTGGCCTCGCGCCCTGGCAAGACGGGGTCCTTGAGAGGTTAGGCAAGGAAGTCAACATAGCTGAATATAACATGTATTTAGTGCACAATGGGGCAATGTTGATTAACTTTGGCCAACTTGCTGCTTGCACTCCAAGAGAAAAGGACTTTGTTTATGGGAATCTGGAGCCCATCGAGGTTGAAACTGTCCGAACATTCAACGTTCCCACCAGTTATCGAGCAAAGCGGCATCACCTGAAAGATCCCGCAAACAAGGCCAAGACCACACACCAGAGTGTCGACACTGCATTTTTGAATGAGTCAGTTGAGGACCTTCCTAAGTGTGATGAGGTTAGCGCCACACTCCTGTGCTGCCTGGAAAAAGAACTGAAAGGACATTTCATCTCAGAGAGTTCGGCGATAGATGGCCTTTATGTAGATATAGGAACACAAACATACAACTTTGCCTCGGCCCCGTTCCAAACTGATGCATCGCTTGCTGATGTCATTGTAGACAGACCTCGTAGTCTTTATGTTGAGGTCGAAGCAGAGTCTGTCACCAGAAGACACAACAAAACAAGTTCAGCCTTTAGTTACATGTGCGGCCACTTCTTCCGCCGTGATGAATATCGCTCGCATTTCAGGAACACACACTGTGACATACAGGCCTCTCTATGCGGCTGGTTTCAACAACGTTGCCCCCTAGCATACCTCGGCTGCACTTTCACCCAGATGAGATTTCACCCTGCTGGTCAGCAAGCTACAATTAAATTCTGCAGAGATGTCAGCACCTTTGTCCTCCAGCCAGAAGTCCCTTCATCTCTCTGTGAAGGCCCTCAGAGAAATGTTGAAAATAATCTGGATTCCCTGAGCAGCCTGCCCCTGGAGATCCTTCAACACATCGCTGGTTACCTTGACAGTTTTACATTATCTCAGCTGTCCCAGGTCTCCCATCTGATGAGGGAGGTGTGTGCCACATTGCTGCAGGAAAGAGGGATGGTCTCCCTCAAGTGGGAGAAAAAGACATATTCACATGGGAGAAGCTCCTGGAGATGTCGAAAGAAAGCAAGTAGCCTTAAGAATTTCTTTATTTTTCTCTCCCATAAAATTAAATGTATTATTTTAGACAAACTGCTTGAATCATCTTTCTGTTTATTTCTAATAACTAGGTTGCAGTTGAACATATTTACTGACAGAGTGGCAGTATTTTATCTGATAATTTTGATGTCAACCTTGAATGAAAGGGAAAGTAAGGATAAGGCTTAACCTCTGAATCAGTATTTCTGTAGTATTTTACAGCAACATGTCAAATGTCATTAGAAAATGTCAATCATTCACAAAGCATGACAGCTGCTGCGTTGCTAACAGTCTCCCAACTCTCCACTGTCCTCTCTAACAATATTAGAAACTGAATCACAGTCATGTTGACAACAGTTTATAGGTTCCCTTCTGGAGCAGTCGCTGGAGATTTGCAACATTTTTCCGTGTCTGAAACAAAAGCCAGCTGCATGTGGGGTCAGGCACTATGAGGGAATGTTTGGAAAAAGGAAAAAATTGTTTTCTTTGCTCACTGATGCACTGGCAATGGTCTGCTTTAACTATTATTTAGTCTTGTAACAAGCTGAATTTATTTCTACTGTAAAAGAAACAAACAAACCATAAAAAAAATTAAAAGAGACAAAAAATAAAATATACATAATTACAGACAAGCAATGCTAGCTGGGTGGTAGCTGCTGCGATTCTTTGTCCCCTTGATCCCAGATAAGTAGAGAGATCCAGGAATTATTAGAGAGAGATGATCACATGCAATGGTTGGATTCAAACCAAGGATGCAGTGTTTACACAAGACCACTAAGCTAGACCTTAGACCCCATGGCCTAGACAGCAAGACCACAGGGACGCCTGGTGGTCTAGTGGTCTGAGCTTTGCAGATGCTCCCGGCTGCCTTGAGTTTTTGAGATTATCTAAATCCTGTCTGGAATTATGACCACTGTAAATTTTAAAGGATTCAGACTCATGACCACTGAGCTATGGATATTCAAGCCCATCATGCCACAGAACAATCTGTAAATATGATTCAATCAAAATAACAGGATTTTTCTTGAGGTAGAAGATTTGATGTAATCTAACTTTATATTCCACAGCACAATGTATTTAGGAGTTATTGCACTTTATTTCATATTATCACATCTAGCAACCAAGCAGGCGCGGAAAACAGTACATACAAGTATTATCGTTGAAAAAAATGGTGATGCGAAAAAAAAATACATGGCAACTAGTCCCTTTATGTCAAAGCATTTGTGATATGATGCATTCCTGCAAGAAGATGTTTGTTTTTCTATGATTCACAGTTATAAATGCAGCCCTCATAACCACATGATTATGTGAAACTAATCAATTTTTCTTTTGCTGTTCTACAAACTTTCCATCAATCCTTCCAAATCTATTATGTAGTTCTCAGATAAAGCCCAGACAAACAAACAAACATATGAAAAACTCAGCCTCTCTGATGGAGGTAATATAGGTGACATGATGCACAAGTGTGTATTTTTACATTGACTATCTCTGTGCTGCAGTGATCATGTGACAGAGAGTGTGCTGATGATATCAGGAATGTGGAATGGCCTGAGGCCTCGCTGCCAGTAAACACAGCGCTTCCATAACAAGTCAGATATGTGATCATTCATGGAAACAAGGTTTTGATAAGACTGTGTGCCGACAGCTGGGTATTTGCTTCTCAATGAAGGACATAATTTGTATGAGTTTGTGTTGGTATGATGCAGAAATAACATCAGGCCCTGACATATGATAAAAATACTCTACGATCTAGATTCCACAGATATTAAACACGAATTTATCCTCATGGCTGTAGCTGCAGTGCTGTTGATAGATGTCGTGACAGCAGCCTCCTACACCTGCTTTTGCTCTGTCTGTGTTTTACAGGTTTGGGAGTTCAGCTCTCTGTTTTCCTCTGTGGACAGATGGAGCTTCAGCAACACTCCTTCCATGTCAGATCACCTGAAAACCTGCTCCTTCTATCAGAGACAAGAGCGCACCGAGCGGGTGGCTTTAGCCTGCCTGCGAGAGGCCAGGGACAAATATGCAGAAGAAAAGCATAAAAGATAATGCTTGTGATCCCTGAGCTCAGTGGGTGGACAACAACAGGAGCTGAGCCATGTTTAGACTCTCTCTGACGTGATATGTATGCACCCACAAAACTGTGAAACGGTGAAAGCCTCCGCATGTACGGCTACTGTAGAGAAACAGAAGAAACAGAAAACTCTACAGATAGATACTGTGTGTGTAAACAAGTCATTTTGGCAAAAACTTTGGCAGTTTTTGAAGATTTTGATATGATTTACTCCAGCCTCTATTTTCTTGTAGCATATCCTCAAATTCCCTTGCCTGTAAGGTCCATCCATGCAGTGTTTATGAGAGAAACATAAACTGTTATTGTCCCTGCAAAGACGCTAAATTAACAATTTATTGTTAATGTATTAATATATGTTCTGTCACATCAGATCATTTGCCTGTCTTTGATATTCTGAGCTGATTAGTGTGGTTTAATCCAGTTACTTCTGGTGGTGAAAAGCTTTCTCTCTGTTTGCTGTAGCTGACTGTTTTGAACATGACAAGACTGACATCTACTGGACAAAAGCTGAAGTACCTCATTTGTTTGGAACCATGAAACAAGTTTGGTATTTGAATGCTGAACACGATATCACGTCCCACGTATATGTCACATTTGATTAAACACAGCAGTGCATGCTTCGTGATGAGACTACTGACAGTTTTGTTCCTAATTTAGACTGCCTTTGTTTAGGAACATGAGAGCACTGTCATCTGCGTGTGTCACTGAGGATATGTACTGTAGACCTTTAATAATACTGACTTGCAGTTGGCCTCATTTATTTTACAACAGTCAGTGCAATAAAAAGAACATAAAAAGCAAAAAATGTTGTTTTATTAACCACATACACAGACAGAAAAAAGTCACACACTGTCTCCTTTAACTACTGCGTCTCAGACATTGGGTTGCGTACTTTGTTGATCATCTCTGACAGCATTTTGTTGCACAGGGCTGCATACGGATTGAGAGCCACGGCCTGTTGTCTAGCAAATTCACTTCCGAGTGCAGCTGCTTTCTCAAAATCTGCTCTGGCCTCATCATTCTGGCATGCTAATCTACGCAAAAGGCCTCTTTGCACCAGCCCCTGGCAGGCGGTCCGACTAGTGCTGCCGCTCAGAAGGATGGCTCGGTCCAGGTCCTCCAGCGCTCCTAATAGGAGAGGAAAGCACCGTGAGGCACATACATGTCTGGAAAGTTAATTTTCAATTTGACATTTTAAAAGACTACCCAGTGTGGGCTAAAAGTCAGTCTGGTTCAATATTCTCTTGAAGTATTGTAGCTGAACATGCATTAAATTACACGCAACTAAGTACAGTAGAGCATCCAGTCAAAAAGAAACAGTTACTCTGATATTATCATTCTGACTTTAACCCAGCAGTCTAATGTAATAAATGCAAAAGGCCAGCCTCATGTATTATGTATATTTCCAGTGCATATCCAAATTTCAAGGGATAGACCACAATGCCGTCCAATAAATACAGTATAAAGAACTATTTTGCTACCCTATATCACAGTGATTCAACCTATGCACAGCACATTTCACATTTCCTGCATATTATTTCAAATAGATATTTACTTAGTGGTTTATTCATGAGATTGTGTCAGCCAGCATGAACAACAACTGACACCAGGTTACAGACAAACAAAAAAGCTCCATCTATAAATAGAAACACCCATTTTGGAAACAGACGATGCAAGTAAAGAGATGTTACAGTGTTGAGTATGTGGTGTGATAGTCAATCTCCTGGGAGGAAATTATAAAAACACCCCAGCAATAGTCATACATGCCAAACAGGTTTGATAATGCAAGAAATAAAAACACTGAGTATAACCTGTTACATCTGTCATCTTTAGTGTTTATCTCTGTAATAAACTGAATCTAGAAAATACAGGAGATGCTTCATTTCACTGAAACACACAAGGAACTCCTAGGAGTGAGAAAACACCAAAATCCCTGAAACCTGTATATTCACAGTATATAGTGTAATATTCAACCATGCCAACCTTGCTGCAGACAGCAGGTATAAGTACATAACACTAGGGTAATTCTCTGCCTGTATAGTAGCACTGTTGACAGTGCATCAGATAGACAAAGGTCTGATATGATGTCATGCTGGCCTCAGACTCGGCCGTCTGATATGTCGGCACACTGCGGTGCCTAGAAAGGGTGCTTATTGAATTTGTGACATGTACCTGCTGTGTTCCCTTGCAGCCGCAGGGCCTGTGCCCGGTTGTTATAGGCTGAGGCACGCTGAGGCAGGATCTGGATTGCCTGGCTGAACAGTTGAAGTGCAGCTTGCAAATCCCCAGCCTCTGCTGCCGAGACACCCTGCATCTCCAACTCTTTCACTTGCTTCAGCAGCTCTGTGTCAAAGCCACTGTCTGGCAGGCAAAGATAAACAGGTTGAAAAAGCACTCAAACTCAATTGACAGGTACCGTGTCAGGGAAAACACAGAAATGTCACCCAGAACTCAGCTTGGATTAAAATGTCATGATTTTTTAGTCCAGGAATGGGATGCGTTCAAATAAATTCAATATGCTATAAAAATGATAAACATAAAAAGCTTTGACATGATATGCAGAGACACATCAAGTCAGAAGCACACGCTCACCATCATCAATTAAATCCTCCTCTTGGTTCAGGCCAGGGATGTCTCCAAAGGGGGTGGTGGGGTTGAATATAGCTTGAAGTACGGCTCTGTCATGTGCTGAGGCCATCTTGCCAGTCTCTGTAGAGAAAGTAGAGCAAGATGGCAAAAAAAGGAAAATAATGACACCTAAATTACAGCTGGGTGGAGAATTCTTCCTCCCCTAACTTCTGCCTTTTCCACCAACCAATCAAAGGAGGGGGCGGAAGCAGAGGTGGACTTTGAGATGTGCCTCCGCTGAACACATCTGCATTTTGTTAACTCAAAAATGCAGGCCAGGGACACTGCATGCTGTGGAGCTGCTGTTAGAATGGCAAAAAAAGACAGAAAATATATCAAATGTATTCAATCTGATGATCCAAGTTCAGTGCAAGTGATGAAAGAGTGTTAGCATGCTCTCTGAACCACAGAGGATTTTCTTTTACTGCGGGCCCTAACTAACTAGGTAGCCTTATACCAATAAAATTATTTTCTGTTTAAAATTGAGAGCTGCAAGTTTTCTGGTATACTATTAGGTATTAATTTAAGAGAAAAAATTGGGGTCTTAAAACATCAAGAAAATGTTTCAGTTTAGCAAAAAGATAGACGACAGATAGAAGATAAAGGACAGATAAAAGAAAACTTTGTGACTGTAGGCCACAGGTGGCAGCACTGAGCGCAATGCAGCCAAGTGAGTGTCACTTAAGTATGATTGCAAGACAGAAATGATCCATTTTGGATTTAATTAGCTGAAGTCCAATGGAATTTACCTGCGTTTTATCAGACACATGATATCAACTTTATGTGCACTTGGTGGGTATTTGTTATCTGCAAACATACTTTTTAGCACCATATATCTGTATTGGTAATGTAACGTAACTAATGCTTCATTATGAAAGCCATTCAGAGACTTGAAAAGATGTGTAAAATGAGATATTTGAATTCATTTTCTTTGTGAAAAAATTGTGACAGGAGGTATGTAGCTATTGTCATTGGCAGCTAAGCTAGTAATACTAACAGAAACATCACCTGGCAATCAGGCTCTGCTGTTAGCAACTAGCAAGCAATTAACTTAATTTGAATTTAATTAAACAAGATTTTATTTAAAAATTTAATAATTTAAAGTGTGTTTCAGTATTTCTACTTACATAAACATAACCCATTAGTTTTAAAGTGATGATCAACGGCAGATTTTTAATATTGTCTTACATTCCAACAATGTTATATCTTTACCGAGACAGTCCAGGAAGCAATGCTGACAGATCTGAGTAACACTGGTGTAGGAAAAAATCTGTTGTGGTATTGGTATTGCATTGCAGCCTTCAAAACAATCACACTGTACTAAAAGTATACCTCACCATCCCCAGGTTTGACACTCTGCTTTGCTGTACACTGCTGGCATCCGCGTATAACCAGGTTCTGTTATAGGGCGTACCCAGATGAAATATCATGACTCAAATCCTGCCTCCTGCTGTCAGTGCTGACCTGGAGGCTGATACAGTTTGATTCAGAAGCTCTGAAAAAGGCAAAATATATATTCTATGAAATGTAAGCAGTGTGAAACAGATTGGAAAATACATTTTTGTGTGTTTTAAGTTAATCATTGGTTGCATAGGATGAGAATCTTATCATGAACGCAATGCATACTCATCTCATATCATAGTGTAGTTTTAATCATCACTGTTGCTTTCTGGCGCTAATGGCTGTGGTTATGTGGACCAAACTAGTGTAACCACACATGTTTAAATACAAGCAGAGCAGCATTGTTCCAGATGTTAAAATACTGATGGGTTTCTTGTCCTCTACACGGAGTGATTGTCACTGCAAGTTTCTCTGCAGCCTTTTGCTGTAAAGCTTTACTGAGGCCTATGGTGTGGCAGTTTAAATGTGATGGTGTCTCATGTTTGATAAAGATGTTATGTTACTGCCTACAGTAAAAATTATCATGATCTTTGCTTCCTTTCCCTAAAGGCTACCAGAAAGCTTTACTTATTCAGAGTACAAACCTTATTTTAATGAAAAAGTGTGAGAAGGCAAAAATTCTCTTGGCTAAACTGCTCACATCTCATACTGTATCGAGGGATTTCAGAGGAACGTTGTCCTGATTGAGGAGAGCAGCTGGGTTACACAGATGTAAACCTCAGTATTTTAAGAGAATACACAGCAAATCTGTAGTTTGTGTTGTCAAACAGTGGTTTGATAGTACACAGTAATTCATTATGTTGTGAGCCACAGTTTTTCATTACAGGGCACAAAAAATCTCTGCAAGGCATGTCTAGATAAATCTTCATGCATAATATGTTGTAGTTTGGTTGAGTTTTACTCTCCAGAGAATATTCTGTGTCCTCCATCATGTTAATGTGCTCTTGCATTAGTTTAAAATAAGTCTTGGTATTTTGTAGTGTTCTATAGGCAACCAGATAGTTTAATCTTCAAAGCTTGCACCTATTGCAAGGCTTTGGTTGTTTGCTGGTTATTACAGGTGGAGCAGAGGGGCAGAGGCAGGCGCACACTGGCAGACACCTGAGAGAGTCTGAGGGTAGACTGGAGCTTCTGGAGGGATTAACACCGGAGTCACACCGGATTCTGCTCTGATCCGGAGCTGTTTACTGGTGGGAAGAGAGCTCAGAGTCTTAAAAAACTTTTGGAATTGAAATTGGTTTTTATTTTAACTTCAGTCTGTCTTCAGCAGGGAGCCAAGGAGTGACAACCTATGTTGTAATTAGTTTCTCTTTTGTTGACTGCTAACTGAAAGAAAAGGTACTTAATTTCATGAACGTAAAAAGAGAGGCGGCAGAGAAAAGACTACATGGGAATAACTAAAAGGGGGAGACTAAAAGGGGGAGTGCTAAGTTTAGTCACAGGCTGAACTGAAAACAAACACACCCACACTGCTTGTCGTTGCTTGCTAGCGTACAACTCACTTACTGTATTTGGGGTGTTTTTGTACAAAAACCGCAAATGATTTTGTGGTCAAACTAGAGTGAGTAAGGTGAAAGATTTACCATTTTGGGGGTTGGTGGGTTGTGGGTGAGGATGTTATTAAAATGATAAACATATTAAAAGCCTTAATAGAGACTTCAAATGTAATAAAATGACATTTGATATAGACTTAGTATTAAGAAACAAATGAGGAATTAAAAAAAAAAAAAAAATCCAAAAAAATAGAAGTCAAAAAGATGTCAGGTCAAACATCCCAGAATCAGGAAAAAATCAGTCTACAGCCAACAGATAGACTACAATGGTGACATGAAGAACAATGGCTTAGTAAGGATCTCCACTGCAACACACACAGTATTGTGCTAGTTACTGAAAACCAGTAACTAGTTACCGTTACTAGTTACTTCATTTCAAAAGTAACTCAGTTAC
>JAPZDZ010000024.1:22443567-22462584 GCA_029783805.1 Acanthurus tennentii
ATATTCTTGTATATTGCTGCTGTTCATTCAGAGAGTGACACCACCTGCCGAAACCAAATTCCTTGTATGTTGTGAACATAATTGGCCAATAAAGCTGATTCTGATTCTGATTCTGATTATGATTCTGATACTCATGAAAGTTATTGCTCGCATATTACGCTGCAACACTTTGTGTACAACAGGAACAATCTTGCAAGTTTGTGATCCTTCTTCAAATAACATGAAGATACAAGAGACACAATGAGAGATAATTGATACCATACTTTCATTTTGAAAGGACATGAACTATAAAAGCAGAAGATGAGTGCAATGGTGGGTCAAACTTGCACTGACTTCCTTGCGTCGCTTGAAAGAAAGATAAGCAGCAGTTATAATTTTATATCATTTTAAATGTGGCTCGGCTGGTCTTTAAAACAAGTGTATAATTTAACAGTGTCAAATAACAAATGTCAACCTTTTAAACTCATTAGAGCTGCTCTCCGGCAAAAGGTGGCTCTAAAATCTGTTGTCATTTTAGTCGTCATGCTCAAATAAATGAACTCTTAATTTTTTCGTGTTATGTTTGATTAGGTTTTTGCCTGAAACAGTCACAGCAGGGGATTGTGTATTGCATTACACCCCGGCCTGGTAGATTAATGCAAAATGGTAGGCAGATTATCCTATGGCTGCATCACATCTTATTTCACGGGTAAATAAAGGATCAAGAACATATTAGAGACTACTCTTGTATTTAATCAAGTAACAGCTGCACATTATTTGCAGACATGACATAATAAAATGTTTCATTTCAAGTGGTTGTTAAGTATTTATGCCACAAATCACATGACCTCTTAAAATATCTCTGCCTTTTTCATATTTTATGCCTCCTGCCTTATTTAAAGGAAAGAATTAGAGCATAAAATTACTTAGCTCTCTGTGGGGGAGGAGCAGTGGACACACACATGACATTAAGCCCGATCTTTTTCCTCACCCCGAGCTGACGCTAACAAAACAGATATTTTCATTATTGTAGGATTTGAAAATGTTCAATTTAAAGCCTCACTTATCATGGGAGTTCATTTTTTTGAGAAAGATGTGGCAGTTTACTTTCATGTATCAAGCTATTCAGCAGCACCCAAACAGGCAGAGTTGGGTGAAGGATTACATGTTGCAGAATCACAATAACCTGATTAAGTCGGATTTAATCTGTTGCCAAAAATGGAGTCAATCAAACTCACTTTAGAATATCAAATTTATCATTCAGGTCATTTCAAATGTAAAAAAAGAATTTTTAATTATAACATTTTGAGGAAAATAACCTCATTCATGTCACATTATAATAATTTGTCATAAGTTTTCCATCATAGCTGAAATGAAACTGGCAACCAGTTGACCTGAAAGAGACAGAAATCAAATTATACTCCGACTTTGAGTTGTCCGGTTAATTAAGCATATCAATTTAGAGAAGCTCCACTGCTTAAAACCAGATTAACTGCATCTGTGTGTAATTTTTAATTTGGATTATGTTCACTCTCACACACACAATTAGTAAAAAAAATAAAATAAAAAACCCAGAAAATAAAAAACAAACAAAAAAAACCCAAACCGACCCTGAAACAGCCATCACAAACCCTGCTTCCTTTAACACTAATGGCCATGATACAGTTGCATTGATACTTGTTTTGTACTGAAATGCTGTTCATACATCACACTGCACCAAAGCACCAAAGCAGCATGTCGATGATCAGAAAAAGTTTCAAGGTTGAATCAAAGAGCAAAGCCTCTTAGTGACCCCTTTGACTGGAGATAAAACAGCATCTAACCACAGCGAGTGTGCAGCAGGGATGAGTGGCTGCAGGGAACTGGAAAAGCATTAGTTAAGGCAATCCTGTTATTGCTATTGTATAAAAAAAAAAAAATAGAGACTATGACACACAGCCTACATGTGCGTCACAACTGCTCCTGAAAGCAAGCTATACTGTGTTTCACGATTTCATTCACAACAAATACAAACAGCGTTCATAATGGCACCATCATTTTTTTTTCAGTTGTGCTTCACAGTGTGATAAATCGAGTACAATGACAACACCACAAAGCCTTATGATTTCTATGATGCAGAAAACAAAAATGGCAAATTTGATGATAAAAAAGGAACTAACAATAACACAGAATTATTAAATTCAGGGCTTCCCCTGCCATTATGTGCATTTTTAAAATGCCAAAGCTAAATAAAAAAAAAAAAAAAATCTGGTGTTGTAAACAATACACACACAGTCATTTAGAAGACTTCCTCTGAGAGAAAGTCAGTGCACCAGCAAAAATCTCATTACTTTGCCAACTGTCAGAAGTGCGACCACATCAGCAAACATAATACGCCAGTTTGTTAAAGACTTTGGGACTGTGTCTGCAAAAAAAATGTTTATTGAGTCTGTCCTGCAGAAGATCTGTGCATTGTTGTGTGTGTCACCGATGTTCACTTAAGTTTGAATATTTTCTGATAAAATTGTTGAAACTGTATTCATAAATTCATAAAAATTAAAAGGGAAACATGGAATCTGGATAAAAAATTTAAATAATTATCACAGCACAATTCTAGCAATACTCTGTTTGGTTCAGGAGAACATGCAGGAGGCAGAATATGATGCAAAAGTACATGGTGGAAATCACATTGTTTCTGTTCCATCCTAATTACTAAATTAAATGAAATTATATTATATATTTCCTCATTTCTTCCCTCTTGAGAAAACAACAGATTAATTCTGGAGAGGAGCTACGGTGTTTAAAAACTGCACTGAGTGCTGGGTATCTTTTCCTTTCTCTTGCTAAGTATTTACTTTAAAAGCTACTGACATTTTGCACTGACACAAACACACCAACACACATGCACAAATACACTCACACATGTCACAGGCGTCTTGTTGTATACGTTTTACTATTCGCATGTTAAAAAGTAGAGCAAAGGCTTTGACCTCTAAAAGAGGAGTTACTTCTCAGCCTCCAGAGGCTCTCTAGTCCAATCTCACAGCAGCATAACAGGATGTAAAACATGCATGAGTAGCTTGTAGCATCATAGGGAGTGTTAGCCAAGCCAGCCTTGACATCTCTTATATAATGCTAATAGGGAATGCAACGTTTGGATCTAAAGGGTCTCTTGCTGTCATGTGGCGATTCAACCGCAGATATTCCAACAAAGAATATTCCATTTCACCCCCCCTGTAATTCAGCCTCGTCTGCTATTCTTTTATTATTCTTTTTTTTTTTGCATAAATAAAATGAATGACCTGAGTGCCTCAAATGGACTTAAATGCACTGCCTTGCTCACACCAGATGCACATAGTGCTCATTGCTCAGTCAGTCATTTCAAATGTAGGAAATTCATTACACATGCATCATTGATTTTAAGCTGCATTTGTATTGTGTTGAGCCTTAGGTGTTGATTGTGTTAGAAAAAGAAATGTGTTTTTACTTGCAAACCAGGCTCCAGCTAAAGCAGATACGAAGCACTTTGTTTTCCAGCTTTCTTTGAGGTTTTCATTACAATATCTTTCATGAGTTAACAAAAGTATGAAACAGATGAAAAACGACCTTCCCCTTTATAGAGGCTTTGATTTGCTCAGACCAGCACACTGAGTTTTATTTGGTTCAGTTCCAGAGCAGGAGCATAACTGGCACAGTGCTTATTATTTCTAAAACTTTTTGAAAACAAAGCAAACTATGGCAGTTTTCCAAATCATGTCTAATACATGGGTCTTTTCTTTTAAACACTGCAGTTTGTGTTTGGTATGCGCACTGCTGTATCAACACAGTGTCAGGTTGTGGGATGTAATGTATTCATTTTGAAGTCAAATGTGGCACAGCCTACAGCAGCACTTCTTAGCCTGTCTGGCTTAAATCCTCCAAAACTAAAGAGACAACCAGCACTTTGCTGTTGCAGAATGACTTAATTTTATGACTAAGCTACTTTATTTAAGAAAAAAGTGAAAAAATAACTTTTTGGGGGGTTTTGCTTTACTTGACAATGAAGAACTTTCGTTACACAGAAGTGAGACACACAGTCTGAAATAGAGTTATAAATATATATCTGTAACCTGAGGTGCTGTTGGATTTAAATCGCATTGTGGCAGAGTTGTTGCTGAGCTATTAGAAGAAGTCCCAGATTTTATGACTGTATTTGTTAAATTACATTAATCGTGTCCCAACAATGATCATAAATCCCAAATATGCTCTGATCAGCTGCTTAAATCAACATAAAATCAACATAAAACAAAACAGACTTCAATCTGTACTAAAGCACTGTAATGTTTATGACTTATGTCTTTGTACTTTTCAGTCTTGCATCAGGAGTGTCATCCATTTAAGATTTATTCATTTTGATCAAATCAGCCGTTGACTATGTAGCTCAAGTGACCAGTGACATTTCCTCTGAACAGATTGGCACTGTAGTAAGGTGGGGATGATACTAAAAATTGGTGAAACCTCCTGTGACAGCAAGCATACGAGCCTTAACAAGACACTGCAGTGCCCTTGAGCAAGATACTGCAACTGCTCCAGGCATGTTGCTCTCTGGCTGGAACGACACTGTGACCTCTCCCGAAATTTTCCATTCAGGAATTTGTATCCTCTAAGGCATAAAAAAATTTAAAAATAACAGAGAGTGAGAGTTTTTGACTTTGACCACAAAATAACATATAAATACACTGAAATGTTTATAACTGAGCTCAAATCATTAAAAAAAAAATCACTTAAAAAAAATGTCTCAATTAAAATGTAAAAATGAAAATTACACTCAGTGTTTCAATGATTGGTCTAATTGCTAATCAGTGTCAGACAAAGTAACTAGATCTTGCAATATTTGTTTCTTTGTGGCCTTACAAACTGTTGAACCCCCCCAACATACACACTCTCACACACACACTCACATCACTATATTATTTTGTCAGTCATTTGGAAGGGGAAAAAAACCACTGGGCTGTCCCTTACCAGTGGGAGAGGACAATCTCCAGGGAGAGTTTGCGACTGACGTGATTATCGTTCATCTGTTCAATTAACTGTCAGCTTTCTCAGAAATGAATGAAAGGGCCGCAAAAATAAAGTACATCGATAAAGTCGGGAGGCAAATTGAAACAGTGGCCTCATGCATTTGAAAGCGTGAAATATGAAAATGGACACATAAAATAACTGGAAAAAAAACCAGAAGGATTTAGCTAATTTCTGACAAGAGCCCCACAAAATATGCATAATATCGATATCTTCCCTCTCTGACAAGCGATAAGAATAATGAGCTTTTCTTCTTTCTCTGCTGGATTCAAAGAAATCACATTCTCTGTGTTACAGATGTAAGTCTCATTATCTGACCTGAGTTTCTTCACTTCAATTCCCACAGTCTTTGCTCACTAAGCGCATCAGGCTGATTAAAGAACTTTTCTAGGAGACTAAGCCTGTTTTATGCGTGGCTCCCCTGTTATCGCACCACAAGCACAGCCCTGTGCTCTGGTGGCCAAACAGATAGGGAGGCCCACACATCCCAAACCTGGCTTTAACTCAGACAGCAGCTCATCACCTTCCTCCATTCCTCAGGTTCCCTCTCCCTCAAATAGCATCAAACACACACACACACAGACACACACACAGACACACACACACTGTGCATCTATCAAGGCATCCATGCAGTGAACTGCAAAACATTTTGTAAAACTACTCTAAAGACAATCACACAGCATTTTTTTCAGTTACTGAGTTAAGATTTTTATATGAAAGGATTTGCTGCTTTTACCGCTTCAGTGTAATGAATCTGTTATTATTATTATCAATATTACAGTTTGTTTGGGGATATTTGGTCAGACCATATTTTCAAGCGATTCTTGGGGCATTGGACACTTAAAATGAGATATTTGCTATTTTGTGGAAATGTCAAAGTCCAGAGATTGAGAATGAAAATAATCATCATTTACATGAATAACCGTGGTTCACATTGAGTACTTGGCTGCACATGCTAGGTGTTCTGTAAAGGGGATATAAACCTAACCAGTGTTGGACAAGTTGCTTCCATTAAATAGTTTATTAGATATTTTGAAAGTAGAAAGTTACTCTTTACAATATTACTTTCTATAAAAAGTCACTGATTACACTACTTTTATGTTACTTTCACCAAAATGACCAGCAAGGTTTGTCCAGGCAATTGAAAAATGTAAGCATGTAATATTCTTATATGTTGAATAATTAAGTGCTCAGTTTTTTCAACTACAATTCATTACAAATCCAGTTGGGGGCAGCATTTTAGAGCCTGATGAAGGCTTTCTTGCATTTACAAGTAGTTGTGACCATTATGTATTAAAACTGCCCATCTAAATTACAAAAGTGGGATGATATAGAACAATTTAACAACCAAAACCTTGAGATGACCACATGGTTCCTTCAATTTTACAGCACATTAATCGTACTTTACTTTATGGTTTTGGTCCTTCACCCTGAGAAACTCCAAGTAATGTGAGTATTACCAGTTAGAGAACATTGAGTCTAACTCCACTGCAGCCATTTCCCCATTTCATCAAATCCATTCTTTGGGGGTTTTCCTTTCTGCTGCACTGGTGGAAGTGGCATTCTGTTGATAAACTTGATAAAAATATCCATGAGGAATTAACTGTGGGTTGTGATATGATACTGGACTAAATTACTGTAATAATATTACCTTAATTTCATTAACAACATGTTAATATACTCTGTAACTGCCTAAAAGTAATATATTACTGTAATGTGTTAACCTCAACACTGACCCTAACCCATTACCTCAGAAACACTTTCAATAGTGATCAATAGTGATCAATAGTGAGGGTGTCAGTACTGATGCTTTTATTCGTTTATTTATTCACCAACACACTTCTGGTGCAAGTTGCATTTGTCTGTGATGTCTTTATTCACTTCCCATCCTTTATTTACACAGCAGGAAAGGCATGACAAACATGTCTGCAGGCGTCTCATGTTACCTTTGTATTACTGTTTGATACAGTCTGCTTGAAACATGCTCATTTTAAGCTCTAAGACAGTGAAGTGAGAGTGTTGCAAATCACCTTAACAACAGAGCAAGACTTCCATAAACAGAAATTCTTCTTTTCGAGTCATGTCAAGTCAAATGTGAGTCTGACTTCCCCAGACGACACTGTTCCTGGATGAAATAATGTTTGAGATCCTGTTTGATCGAGTCAGTGTGTGATGGCTTCTTCCTGCTTCCATGGGGACAGCAAAAAAATTGTCAGGTCAGCTTATCATCAAAAAGAGCCTCAGACCATCAGCGTTTGGCAGCCCTGTGGGACTGGCTATTTGGCTATGTTTCCATGACAACTATATATAGCTATAGCTTTGGGGATTGCATTGTGGTCATTTGCATTCAGCATCACTTGGTATACAGGCTGCAGAGAGTCATTTCCAGACAACATAGTGATTTAAAGCCCATTAGATTAACTAGTTTCAAAGTCGAGAGTTGTCTGCACTGAAATTACATCTCCAAGAATGAGATTCAGTTTTTGGAAAACAGTTTTTTATTTGGTAAATCATGCCAGATCCATTTCAATACAAATCATTGTATTCTAAAAGCATGACACGATGCTGCAATGTTTTTCAGATTTCCCCCAAGGACAATGTGTTCACCTTACTTCCATCAGGAGGCACAGTTCTAAAACAAACAAACCCAATTTTCCTTTTGTTAGCCCAATAGCAGCCATTCAGTGTATGTTCATTTTTAACAGGTTGGAAAAACAGCATGACGCTTTGCACATATTCAATTAATTATTGCTGCAGAGGTTGCACCATGCTGTATTGATCACACAGCCACCGAAACTTAGTTTTACTCACCAGTAGCATGCATGCTGTCCTATTTAATATGGGCTTCAGAAGCTCTCAGGGCTTTATAGGTTTTAGTCACCTATGTTTGCATACTGCATCTGTGTTCATTGAAATTTGCATAAACATACTCTGTTCATCAAGATAATCAACACGCACATTATGTTATGGCTGGTTGAGAGGAATCCTGGTATTATGCCACTAATCAGGGGTGAATCAGTGTGGCAGGTCGGCTTCAGCAGGAGACGTCTGGGCTTTGGAGAGGGAGGAGTGGGCTGAACTATTCTGCCAATTTTTTTTTCATCTCCGAGGAAGTTAAAGGGAAATTCTCTTTTATTTTAACAAGGCATGAATTCTCATGGATATGTGGTTGTTGTGACTCTTGCTGGCTCCTTAACCACCCTGCATATCATTCCATGCACGTCTTCATTTACATGTGTTCACTGCAGTTATTCTGCCTTCTAAGAAACTGTAAAAACTAAATGCAATTATGGGTTATATCTGGGACTCGTATAAGTAAGACCACAAGTCCAATTGATGACTTTATATTCATGGTAAAGTCATGTATTTCAAGGATGGGATGCTGGGATGCAGGACTGAGGTCATCTTGTTCTGGGAGCCGTATATTTGTATTGGCTTCCTGATCTCGTCAGCTCAGAGCACCAGCATTCTGATCACCAGCAGCTCGTACAGTCCCATCAGAGCGATCAGGGGAAGTGTGGGAAGAAGAAAGGGAACATGCCTCACTTCTTCTCCATACATATCAGACACATGAAGGGAGAGTACAATGTGGAATCATCTGGAAAAACATCACTCTTTTAGTCCTTCCCCAAACTGGTAGATCCCTTCAACGGGCTCTTCTTGTGATCAAAGAACTTGAGTTAAAGTGTGTAACTAACTTTCTTTTGCTGTGATAATAAATATTTAAAGATGGATGTTGAAAGGTTTTCAGTGATAACTGTGATTTGTCAACTAGCCCTCGACTCCCATCACATCTCAAAAGTGGCCCTTTAACAAAGCTACTTGACTATCACAGATACAGGATGTTATAAGTCAAAACCCTTTCCTTTCCTCTGTGTATTCAGTGAATTTCTGTTAGATCAGCAAAGTCTGCATACTGAGGAAAATAGGCTGCAATCAATTTTACCATCCTGAAGTCTTATCAGCTCCTGCAGATCCTCTCTTTATTTATTTATTTCAGCTATCTCCGTATTCTCAAATGTTGCTACCTTGGCTAAAAAAAAAAAGGAAAAGAAAAAAAAAAACACTTTTTCACAACAACTTTTTAAGACAGGTTGTTACCAGGAGGTGAAAGCTGATAACCCCCTGGCATGCTCAGAGGGTATTATTCAAACTCATGCAGGCAAAAGGGATCAGAGATACACTGGTGAACTGTTGGGATTTCAAACAGTAACATGAGACCAACATGACAAGATCACGTTTTTTTCTGATTGAGGGTGTGGATTTATTAATCTGTGGCTTTTGACTGCATAGAGTTTTTTTTTCCTCTGTTAGACGACTGCAGCATGCTTGATCTCTCTGAATCAGATTGCACCTTATCAGAAGAAACAGACTACGCAGAGCTATCTTAAGATACTGCAGCGGGCTGAGCTCAGGATTCACGTGTCGTCCGATAGGCACATTAGCCACATCATTATTGCAGGCTCAGTGACACTGCTGCTACTTGGAGGTAACCCCCTGTTGTCGGGCTTGCTAAATATCTAATTGAAAACCAGATGTTTCCCGCACATAAGCATTAAAAAGGATTGATCTCGAGCTGATTCCATGCTCCCTCTGTGATAATACGAAAATAAACAAGATGCATTGGATTACTCCTGATGCCAACAGCTTTCCATCTCTCTGACAGATGCAATGTTTTTCCTGCTCTTTTACAAAAACAAGACAACGCTGCACCTGAATGTTTCATCCCAGGGTTCCTCTGAGCTTTTACCGCAGACTAGAAATGATAATCTCATTTCATGACTTATTTTTTTGCAATTTTTCAGCTACAATAAAATATGTGATGGGGGCGGCTGTTGCCCACAGCTAGAGTTTATTCAGACAGACAGAGTGGTTTTGTCTTGTGTGCACCTCCAGAATGGTCTCTGTGATGAGTCCTGTGTCACTGCCCACCCATTTCCTGATAGCCCACTGGTCACTCACCAAGTCTCTCATTTTCTCTCTGCAGGCCTTTGAAGCCCAAGACTGAAATTAAAGATCTCCAGATATAATCCTTTCCTTGCAGCACTTAGGTCCTCTTTCTGCATCTTGCTCAGCAGTTTAAGTCCCCAGACTTTGCTGTGCACAGTAACCTGTGTCTTTGTACAAAGCATTAACTGGTTAATTATTTGTATGTTCTGCAAAGAGTTGCATAATTTATGAAAATCATCTACCAAACCAAATAACATTTTTTGAAACGTTAGGTTAAAGTTTTTCTCAAACAGTTAAAAGCCTTGTGCCTCTCAAGGTTAACTCCTCAGACCTTATTCTAATCATAGCCTTCTATTTGAAATTTGCTCCATGCAATAATGAGTTACAAAGATGGTAAATGAATAGAGAGCGTGTCAGCATGTTATGGTATAAAGGAGAATATATGTTGAAATGTTTTTTTTCATTTTTCACGATTTTTGAGCATAAAGTTTTGATCAGCTGAGCCAGAGGTAACTTTTTGCTAAAACTTCTTCATATGCTGATTTTGTGACCAGCAACTACAGACAGTAATGACACAAGATGACAGAATAAAATATTTCTTCTGCCTGCAGTGCATTTCCTGAAAGCTTAACGTAAGAGCTATTGATTGAATTTGGATGCACATCTGATGGCCTTTATAATTGTTAATATTGATGGCAGTGCAGAATATTACATTGAAATTTGCAAGAAAGCAAGCAGTGAAATTACTTTCCGTCTGCTGCCATGCTGTTAAAAGCATTAACATGTATTTATGGAGTGCAGACATTGTCTGTCTTCCTTATTATGTGGAAGAATCAGCAGACAGCCTCCTCTAAAAAGTCAAATTATGTCTCCCTCATATTCTACATTGATTGATTAAAGGGATACACCAATCCATCCTCCTTTGATTATCTTGTTGTGAAATTAGACAAATCAGAGGAGATTTTACTTTGTTTGGATGATGTCATACAGCTACATGAGATAACAATCCATCTGAAAACAAACACTGACATGATAATTGCAACCACACACAAAGAAAAATATGGTATGAATGAGCCCCAAAATGTATATACACAAGTTTGGAACCCCATTTGTTTCTGAAAGGGATACACAGATACATGTAGGCCAAAGCACAGTCTTACCTTTTCACATGTGATGCCCATGTGTCTGAGAATCAGGTCCAAATATTGTGCGGAGTTAAAACAGAAAGCACTTAAAACAGACAACCTGAGATTATCCATGTCAGAAATGTTCTCACATCTATAAATACTCAGTTTGGTTTAGCGAGTCTCAGTGTTTTGTTTACAACATCGACAAATACAGTATAACCACAACTTACCCGAAGTGATGAGTGTTTTATGTTGATATCAATACTACATGTGTCTGAACATGTCTGCAATTCATAGGAAAGAGTGGAAAGCAATAGACAGGCAGGCAGAGGAAAGTGGAGAGAGCCAGAGGGTTGCACTTTCTGCACTTAGCTCCTGAGAAGCTGCAGCTGTTTTGGGGTCTGTATCCAGCAGGAGCATGAGAACAATGACACCCTCATGTTTGCTGTGCTTTCTCCAACAGTGATGACCAGCTCTATTCACACATGGGCTCAATTGCATGTTATGCAGAATAGTACTAAGTAGGGTAAATTATGGGCCAAAGAATTCAGACATTTGTGTTCACACATGCAGCTCGCCCGGGCAATGTCTTTAAAATTTAAGGTTAGCAATGTGTTTGGGAAAGTGCTCAGGTGTTTCTAAACTAGCTTGTTTATACATGTAGTAAATTGTTCCTGGAAAATACATGCATAATTACAGAGTTTGCAACATATTATCTCTGGATTTGTTTGCGCAGGGCTGCTATCTCCTCTGCTCGGTTACCTTTCTTAATGTTTGGGCTATAGCTACCTTGCTATAAGTAGATACCATCTTACTTGTTACCTTCTTACTGTTGGTTCATTATGAAGACAGAACTTTACTGGGGAATGTAAATTACTTTAGCCCAACAAAATTGTTATGTATACATGAAACCTAGGTATAATAATATTTACATTACTAAAACAAAGTTTACATTGTTTTACAAAGTGAACAAAGTTTACTTTGTTTTACCATTGTGCAAAGAGCTGCATAAACACATTGTGAACAGAACAGAAAACCTCTGTAACTGGCTGATATAAACTTTCATTGAACTTCATAACTTAAAAATTAATCTGAATCCACCTCAAAACTGAACATATAAAGAAACTGAACATAAATTAGCCACTAACCCCAGGTATACAGTGAGGCAGCACTCTGTCTGTTGTCACTACTAAATGCTACAGTATGATGAAAACTGGTTTAAAAGTTTGTTTTCATATTTTGCTCCTAGTTTGAACTGCCAGCTTATTTGAGTGTTCCTTGCATCAATATGAAACTTAGAGTGGCCTCCTGTGTCACTCCTTACGGATACATTTATGCTAATAAGCTTCTGGTAAATAAAACATGAAATATAAATAGAAGTTAATAGGCACCAACAGAAAGCATGTGTCCCTCTGAAAACATTTCTAATGATATATTCCTTTGAAATAAAGAAACAAAATCACCCGCCTCAGGCAACAGTCTGGAATAGCCTGAACATGATGCAGTCAGCATTTCAAAATGTCCAGTCTAGGTTTTTGTACATTTATTGTGCATTAATGCAAATAGACAAAGGAAAACAAATTTCCCATTAATCGCTTCCTTCATTCTGTCAACACCCCGTTTATTTTGTTTGTTGGTTTATCACACCTGTTTGCATATGTGATTACTTCCATCTGTCATAAATATAAGAGGAAACAAACCTTTTTTTTTTTTTTTTGCAATAACTGATATTTTGTTGTTGACAAACAGCACATCAGGGACGTGGTGTTCAGGAAACATTTACTCAACAAGACGTTGGGTTTAATGATCATATGATAGGTGACACAGCGGATGACCTCCAATATAATTACATAAACAAGTAATTTGCTTAACTTAATGCTGACTCATCAAGCATCCCAAATGGAGGACTGAGCCTCTGATGGTAACAAAGTGGCAGAGCAGCTGTGTCACCTTCAGGAGTCCTCCTCAGAGGCTGACAGAAGGAGATGTGTTTTTCTCCCATTATTACTTTGTAGAATTGCTGATGTAGACTGGCTGATGACAACACTGTAGAAGTTTTACTTTACTTTTTGACCTTGAAGTTATTTGCATGGACATTTTGCTCTCCAGACGCTGAGTAAAGAGGTGTGGCTTGTGGGCGTAGCTGATTTTAAATTGTCCTGTGGTGTCCCGAGTCAGGGTAATGGAGAGTTTTTATTCTCTACTAGGAGTCTTGCAGCACCGCTGGGCTTGTTTTACTGCATGGTAAATCCTCGTTGTATAGCACCAGGAACGATGTCAATTATATTAGGCATTTTATCAGACAGGACAGGCCTGGAACATTTTCTGCAAATTTGTGAAGCACATGTGCTAAACCGTGGCTTTGAATGCTGGCACAAAGGCAGGATTCAATTTGTTCTTCATTCAGCAATCAATTCAGAAGTGGATATTCTTCAAAACTCAGAAAAAATGAAAAGCTTTTTGGCATAAAAGGGTTTTCATATCCACCAGGATACATCAGAATGAATATTTGACCATTAGCAAATGAGACAGTTTCCTATTTACAATTTGAATTGGACTGAAAGCGAATCAGCCTGGACATCAGTGACACTAACCTGCCTTCCTCAGCTTGAGAAGGAGCAGTTATGCAAAACCATGCCTATTTTTAGCACAGATGAGTGAAATAAATGTGGCTTATTGCCACCAGGAAGGTACTGTGATTATGAAGCCATGAGTGATTTAAGGACGGCTGATAGCACCCTCAGAATGATAATTTATTTGGCATGTCAGGGGAAGTCTGATCACTTCTGTACGAGAGCAGAAACATCCACATTTTAACAAGGCAGCCAGTCAAAGTGAAGACAGCCTGGCCAGGCTATAGGAGGGTGAAGTGGCTTGAAAATGAGCCCGTTGATAGATAGCTAAAACCATGAAACTTAGCAAGTGCTGCCATGCATGTGATCCATCTCATTATCCACAGAGCGGAGATTTTATCCTGCTGCCACTGCAAAAGTGCCTCCGTGCTGAGATGTAGCTGTTGGATCCACAGTTTGCAAAAGATAATGCAATCACAACACTTCTGCACAGTTTCAGCCTGAGCTTAGAGCCACAAAAATCAAGGGGGAATGGATTGGTATAGCTTTGAATATGGGACAATATAAACAAAATGTCAGGCAGGCAGTTAAGAGACTACAGGGCAGATTGTGGTGACAAAAAAGCACAAGTTAAATTCACATTTTTAAAGAAAGCATTAATTAGGTTTCAGATACTAGCCATGACATTTTAAACTCAGAAACTCAGTTAGAAAATAGACCATTTTAATTCCCAGTTTAATTTGTGTATGTGATGGTTTACCATTGTTGAGCCAAAGAAAAACCCTTTTCTGTCAGTTCAGCTTTCTGTCACAATGAGATACTTCTCCCTTTGTTTACTGGCACGTAAGCTAAAGCTAATGCTCTCTCATTAGTGGCAGCTAGCTAGCAGACAGAGGTCAATTGTATCTCTAAAGTTAACTGGGTGCCAGTGCAGCACACTGTGGGTTGTTATTCGCTCATTTGTCACCCACTTAGTTTACTGGTCTGCTGTAGTAGGTGAGTAACAGGATATGACTAAAGCTCTTTTATTAAAGATTGATTTCCTCTTTAAACTGGAAACTGTGGCATTTTCCTAAACGTTCCCTGAAGGAAAGAATTATCCAAAGTCTGTCTCTCACATTCACACACACTCACATGAGCCAAACACACACACACGAAACGAAAAGTACATCATCTTTCCTTGTCTTGTAACTAAAACTCATCAGGATTCATAAATAAAGGACTGAATTTCTGCTCCAGACTCACAATTTGAAATGCTGTCAGCTGCAGTATACGTCATCTGTTTTTCTTTGGTCAGCCATCATTTTTGTGTTCTGGCTTGCTTTTAAAATAAAAAAGAGCCATGAATTGTGGATGCAGATTCCATTCGGCTTGACAGAGAAAAATAACCAGGTTTTTCTTGCAGCAACAAGGTCTTTTGTTATGATTAGGTGAAATCTTCTTTTTATTACAAAATCTGTTTACAGTTTTATGAAAAAGGATGCAGGATCATCGGGAGTTTTTTCTCCTTATCAACCACTGATGTGGATACTTGTTCTACTCCATGAAACAAATCTCAGCTTTTAGAAATCCGTTTAAATGACTAATTATTATTAACTGTGCCTTGATGTCATCTGTTTTGTTGAAGACATACATAAAACTGATCACTTTTATGCCAAGTTGTAACGGATTAAGTCAGGCATTGCATACAGTTAGGAACTTTTACCCTCCTCAAAAGGGTTTAGACGGAGTCAGTTGTTCAAAATGAGTATGAGCATTCCTACCATGTTAAACTATACAAGGCATTATATAAGGCTGCAATTAAACCACAGTGTCGAAAATCAATGTGGTGGACCACAGATTTTTATGAGGTGTTAATTGTGTCAGTCACACTTAAATATTTACAGAATCTGTCTCAAATCAGTCATCAAAATAAAGCTGAGGGCAGACAAAGCTCTGGTAAAGGTTAAAAATACTTCAGTTCGTTTAACTTTATTACGACATTATTTATTCTATAGGACACTTTAGGGGTTTCCATTTAATATGCAAGCAATATTAAACATGTCATAGAATTCATTGTACACATGACAGATGTTTCCATTTGCATATTTGTCCTATAGACATGCAAAGCGTAGGCACAAGTCAGGTGTGGAATGAATATGTATAATTAAAACACTTATAAAGTAACTCTAAACCATTTTCTGCTGTTAAAAATCCCATAAAGCATCTTATTGAAATTCTCATCCTCAGAGGTATTGTCCCTTCAATTTGTCCAGCACTGAGCCGCAAGAGGTGAGAAGAGCATGACTGTCTTGTCATCTAATATTTTATGGGCTTTTCTTAGGAGCTTGTGAAAGCCTTTAAGACTTCCACTTTTCTTCTCCCACTGATTCTGGAGCACATGCTGCTGTTCCTGAAGACCGTTTTCTGTCCCTTTGATTGGATATTTGAAGGGAAAGATAATACACTGTCAATAACAACACTGTAAAGGGTTGATAAGACCCTTCTGTTCACTCTGAAGGAGATTAGCAGCCTCATACGGTGCTGTGTAGGCTTTTCTCATCCATGTTTGTGTATTTGTGTGTGTGTGTACGTATGTGTTGGGGAACATCGTGACCTAGCAATATCACTCAGTTGGTTGCTGCTGTGTCTTGTTTGGTTGGAAGCTGTTGGTTGTTATTGTTAGTCCTGTTACAGAAGACTTATTTTTATAAAAGTGACATATAATCACTTGTATCCTCATCTATCAACTGCTGAGAGTCTAAGCAGTGCTCATTAATTCAAGTGTTTGCTTCTGCAACCTATGGAGAAGTAGAATTGAAGACATTACCAGCACAGGTCTGTTGGGTGAAATAATTATTATCCGCTGCATCGAGTCATTACTTCAAAATGGTCAGTAATTTGTTTGCAACATAATTGGACTGTATTAAATGTTGAGGGGAACCAGTTATCAGCAGTCTGGCAGGGCTGTTTCCACATGTTAATATGCTGCATTCAGCCAGCCTGAGGATTATGTTTGGTAGGAGATCAACCTAAATATAATTTAACATTATAGATGCAAACAAATACAGAGAGCTTTCTATAGGACATACATTTCCCTATTGCATGATTTTCAGGCCAGAGAGTCTAACAGTTTTGGATGAAAAAGAGTTGTGTGCTCTCCAGGGAGGCAGACTTGGGTCAGGCCCAATGCAGATTTCATGCTATTCTGGATTTCTGAAAACCTGGACTCTGTTTCTGTCTTCAGCACTCTGCCAAAGATATGCTGTCAATTTTGGTGTTAACAGTTACAAGTTTGTGACAGTTTACATTAGGTCACCGATGTGACAAATGTTTATTAACCAGTGTTAGCATTACAGGCTGAGGTGATGACAAATTTGGGACTGAAGCAGAGACTCACATCCTCTGTCACAGTTATTGATATGTAACACAATGTGAGTGAATGAGGTTGTTTTTCCTGCGGATGTTTTTATGTGCCTATTGAATTATCTAGGCTTGTAACAAACTAGATTTTTCTTTACTTTTTTTGAAAAAATAAGAGTAAATCAAAAAATAATGAGGTCAGCTCAGGAAGATCTAATTACCACAAACAAGATCTTATAATTACTAGAAAAAGGTCACACATGCTCTTGTGATTTTATTTACAGATAATACAGTGCTTGAAGTCTGGTCCAACATTTAGTCTTTTTCTTATTTGTTGTGGAAAAGTGAGTGGATCATTCAGGTGTGTATCACAGCCTTTTTATTCTTTAAAATAAATAATACTGTCATCGGCAAAATATCAGTCACTTTAAAGCATAATATTCAAATATTAATATATAAACCCTTCATCTGTCATCTTTATGGTGCCTATCCTATAATTTAGCCGTTGCTTCTTTTTCTTATACTTCTTAAAAAAAATTTAAAATGCATAACATCTCTAAATCTAAGGCATATCCTTGAGTTCTGGCACAAGCTGTAGTTCAGAATGAGTGTATCAGATTTCATCAGCTCACCTGTAAATCAATCACAACCTCAGCCGCTCGATGGAGGGGGCATCGGAGTGTATGCACCGCTGGCAAGAGGCAAACCTGGAGTTTTTAAGCCATTATCTGTCAAAGGAAGTGTGCGCAAACATGGAAGCTTTTTTTAAACGGCCGTTTGTTGGGATTTTCACACAAACAGCTTTAGTTGCTCACTGAGTGCAACAACTGCTGACCAAGGATCAGCTGCCATTGGGGTAGTTATTAGTTGACTGCCTTGCTCAAGGGCACATTTTAGAAAGCCATCCTTGAAGGGGATAATTTATATTGCCTTCCTGCTGTCAAAATTTTTCAACTTAATTAAATTTAGACTACGACCCATCCTCAGCTGCTGCACTGACATTTCAAGGTTTATGAAGTAAAGTGATTATCATCCAAATGGTAAAATGTGGTGTAAAATTGACATTGTTAATTCATACTGTATATTTTATTCATGGCTCTGGAAACTCTACTGCTATCTTGTATGATACCCAATACAGACATTAATGCATTTTGGCTGCAAAGTGCATGGCATATTCATTTGACATGATTTCATGAGAGAGTAAATGAATAGAACCTTTATTGCCTGCAGGGAAATGTGCTTTTTACCAAAAGCATAAAGGAGTATCAGAAAACATCTGCAATCATAGATGACAGATGATATAAAACATAAGCATGGTAAAAAAAATAAATGAATAAAAACATGAGAACAAGCTTCATTTAGAATGTGATAAATTGTATCAACTAGGGGGTCAAGAGAGTGTTAAATTCAGGCTGTGTGATCAGAGCTCATTAAATGATGTTCTTGTTAAACAGTGTCAGCATTGTTTTGTTCCCATTAGAACTTCTAAGTCTCCTTAAAAACTAGAGACGCTGTTGAGTCTTTGCCTTTGTTCCATGTTGTTAAAACCATTACTTTGAAATAAGCTCACTGAATTTCAAGCAGCAGCCGCTTTTGCTTTTCTTCGCAGCTTTGTATACGACAAAACAAAATGTCAAGTCTTGAGCTTATCTGTGTGCTCCCAGAATGCACCAGTCTCCTTTTATTGTGTTCAACAGGATTGTGGGCATGTTTGTTAGCACATCCTGCACTTAAAAAGGATAGTGCATGATGCATGTGGCTCCACACTTAGACAATTTAATGTCACAGTGCCCCAAACAACTACACTGACCCTTTGTAACCCATGAGCCTGGCGTTGTCTTATCAGAAATCTGTGGTTCTGATAGTGAATCGGGATCATAGACAGGAGTTTGACCGTGAGCAAACCTGTCAGCTCCAAACAACAAAATAAACTGCACAATGTTGGTCCTATTCTTTTGTTTTAATCTGAAGAACTACTGTCCACAAGAGGGAAGTGTTATCACATCCAT
>JAPZDZ010000024.1:22462684-22473270 GCA_029783805.1 Acanthurus tennentii
TGCACAATGTTGGTCCTATTCTTTTGTTTTAATCTGAAGAACTACTGTCCACAAGAGGGAAGTGTTATCACATCCATCCTCCCATTCATTTCAAGGCAGTACCTGCACAGGCCTGATCCTGCTGAGTTGCTTCATGAGGAGAAGATGAACTGACTGAAGAGGGAGGAGGAGAGAAAAGGAGGGAATGCGAGGAAAAATGCTTTAGAAATCATTTTTCCCTCCTCTAAGATCATGACAAGAAAATTTCCCCTCGAGTTTCACTTCCACTAGACGAAGGATGACTGTAGAAGGACGAGTATTTGGATCATGAATTTAAACCTTTACTGCTCCACCATGACTCATTTAGATTTTGGTGATCATGAGGTTCTGGGGTGCTGCAAGAACTGTTCAGGTGCACTGCAGGGACAAAAACAATGTTTTTAAGTTTTACTGCCTATGAGGTGATTCTAAAAATGTAATATGCTCCTGTCATCATTGAAAATTTGGAGATTCATGTTATTCATGACCATTTAATTTGATGTATTAAGGTCTTCTAATAATTTGAGCATTTCTGCTTGCGAGAAAATGTATAAAACTGATCAAATTCAAAAAAAGGATTTATTTTAATTTTTTTCATTGTGGCTTGAAAGTGATATTTAGATAAGTTCCCCAACATGAGACACTGATTTTTCTATCTTTACAAACATCTGGCTGTAGAAATCCTCACAAGGTCAGTTTCTGTTATGATTCTCACTTTCCATCGGGCTCATAAGTCTCAGTGGCACCGTGGGATCTCACCGTATGAGTGGTATTTCACATGTGCATGACTGTACACGCTGTGTTTTTGTCTTCTTCCCACACCGCCACCCTCACTCATCGACGGATCTATCTCTCACCTCCAAAAATAGTATTTAATTCTGTCACCTCCGGCTCCGAGCGACCCATTTCAACCTTTCCTTGACGTGTAAGAAAAGTTTGAGTCACTTCCTGCAACACTACCAGCTCCAAAATGCTGCTCTGGTTCTCCACGCGATGCTTTTGCTTTTTTTTGCAGGATAATCCAGGCTCCTCCCTTTGCACAACGTCACCCGATCCCGATCTCTCCCAAAGCGTCAGCGATAGTCAGCAACACACTGTGGTGGCAGATCAGCGGGGCGGTGCGCATAGCGGGATAAAGCAACACTGTATTTCATCCAGAAAGAGCGAGAAAAGAGGGGGCGCATCCCACCATTTCCAGAGTTGCAACAACTTCACCGGCCTGGTGTGTGTAGATCCCTCCGGCTGGCCCTCAGGCTGCAGAAAGACAAGGACAACCGGGAACTAAAGGAACTAAAACAGGGACGGTGCCAGCAGATTATCTGTTGGGTCCTCTGTCAATTTTGCCGACGGAAGAGAAAGGCGACGTTTCCCCGGAGGAACTCTCTCCAAGTGTTGGAAACTTCCCAGAGCAGCATCGATCGCGGACCTCCCGCCCACTAGTGTGCTCCTGGAAGGGGGGAGAGAGAGTCCTGCAGCCGCAGCGGTGGATGGAGCAACAAAGGCTGTATGGTTAAACTAGAAGAGCTGGTTTGATAAGAACCGAGCACTCATTTCCCTCCTAGCCTGCTGTTTCCCTAAAAGACTCCATCATCTAAACGGCAAATCTGCAGCCGCTTGGATCTCATTTTTTTGGGGGGGACCTCAGCCAGGTTCTACTTATTGCAAACTCTCCCCCAGTCAAGGAATCGACGCAGACGTGAAATTGATGCTTTGGTACGGAGGAGCGCTCCACCGATCCTCTAGTTTCGTGAAAGTCTCCTACTGCTCAGTGAGGGAGGTAGCCTAGTTCGGGCCGAAGTGGGATTTGCAGAAGTTACATGCTTGGTCTTTGTCGTCTCGAGTGAGCCCTGTTCATCCACTGTCAGGTTATCAGAGAAGACTCGGATAGTTGAGGAGCCATGGCGATGTGTGTGGGAATATGTATGCTCCTGTTGGCGCTGCACATCCAAGGTAAGCCACAGAAATGAGACTTGAGCAGGGGAGAATCATCACAAGACGTATCTGCTTCCATTTATCACCTCCCTCCTGCTCTATAGTGTGCTTGTGCAGCGTGAGGTTTTGCATTGTCACAGACTTTGATGAATGCATGGATGGGGTGGATCAGTGTGATTGCCTGTTTTTTTTTGTGTGTGTGAGTGTGTTTTGCAACAAATTGTACGCACGAGAGAAGACTGGAAAGTGATTCTAGTCTTTGAATCCAGCCTTCACCAAAACGGCTGCAGAATACTTATTTTGGCTGCAAAATAATGAATTTACCCGGGCAGCAGGCAGATGGCGATATGAGCGAAGCGTGCAGGCCAGCCAGTCTCCAAGTTTTCCAATATCTCATTATAATGGCAACTCGGAGCCACAGAGTGCTTCTGAATGATAATTGAAACCTGTGGCCTGCTCTCCTCAGCTCCTATCTGTTAGACCAGTATTGTAAATAATTAGAATTTAAGGACCCATTATTTACAAATCTGTCATTTTAATTCCTAACTACAGAATGGCCTTTGCTGTTTTCACAGTCAGTCATGATATTTACTGTGGAAGAGTGACTCAGAATATGGTGACATTTGTCTTTGGCTTCAGTCATACTCTGAGAAACTGCCCCGAATACATAATAGATTTTAGAGGAGACAAACACACAAGCACAAACACACAGATAGTGTGTCTGTTTTTGTGTGCTGTGTGTTTTGGGCAGGGGATAGAGTACTGAGGGACACACTGTGGTAGATGAATGGAGTGATAATTTGACATTGATCATCCTGACATTAAGGCTTCCAAAGTGGGCCTAATTATTTAAGCACATGTTAATGAGTGTGTTTGACTGTTATTGGAAGGAGCATCATTATTCTGGTTATATTGACAACCTTCTAATTAGAAAACAAAACAAGGCAGCAACAAAACACCATGTATATGTGCCCCTGTGTGTATGTGTGTAATCCATTAGGCGGAAGGGCTTTTTAAGGCTTAACTGAAAAAGTTTACTGGTTTGTTTATATCTTGGACTAGTAAATTCTGTCTGGCGCCCCTATTTAAAGAAAGGAATGGGAAAGGGTCAAGTGTGGTCAAGAAATGTCGGATCATGTTTTGAGCGACGCTGTAATCCCCATTTTCTCGGACAGACCGCAGCATCAACATGGTTTCTTAATGTGGCATTTTGGAGATTTTTCTCTTTTGATCCTTTTCTAGCCTAATAAGTTTTAAAAGTTTATTTTTTTTCTAGATGAATATTTTGTCACATCTGGGCTGTTTTCTTCTCCTCCCTGAAGCTCAAGAACAACTAATATGGTGACCTTGTTCGCTGTGAGGCTCCTCATGGCGTCATGTGTTTAAGACTGATTGAATACTTTGATCAAAAGCCCGGTCTGATTTACATTGAGATGATCCCTTCGCTTGTGGAGAAGATCAGGATTAACTGGTTCCCTTGGGATTCACGGTGGAAATCTTTTGAAGCTGTTCAATCAAGGGAGTGGAAAATGTCTAAAAAATTGTACTTAAAGCATCCTGGAAAATGGCTTGTTTTAGTGAAGCAGGAGGTGTTTTTCTAAGTCTAATCAAAAGACGTTCAAATGCACTTTGCTCTAATTTCTTTATTTTAACTGCCATGGTTTATTTAAAACCAAAGTGGCTGCATAATTCAGGCCTTGAGACATCTTCCAACCAGGGGCCCGCAGATGTTTTATTTCAGTAGTTGAATGTGTTCAATCCTTTTGACATGCAAAATAGGAATCTGGTCTTTCACCTCGAGGTTAAAGGGCGTTGCCATAAATGCCCCCTGTCTTTGATGGCCTAATTGATATACAACATGTTCCAGACTCTTCCCTCATTACCTGAGCACAAACAAGTGTGGGAATGGTCCTTAACAAATGCAAATAGCAGCAAACCCCGTTAGAGTTATCCATTAGGGAAAAGCCATTTGTGCTTGTCACTGTAACAACCATTTGTAGAAAACAGTGCCAAATTCATAAACAGAAAGTATCTCAAGCTGCTTGCCAAATAGATCATCAAAAAAGAACATTGCAAATAATAGATCTGTGAATAATAAGAGCAGTTCTGTGCTTGCTTTCTTATATTAGCACTTGGTCTCTCAGTATTTCAGACTGGTATTTAATTGAGCATGAATTGAGTTAGCAACCAGGTGGTTGTTTATGGCCTGGCTCCATCTCGGTGCCGTACGAGCCTGTGCAGATATCATTCTCAGTGGTGGAAGAAGGCAGTTTTCCAGCTCTAATGCCTCAGTTTATTTTGAATAAATATTTTGGAAAATGGATGCTGAATGGTGGAGAAGCATCAACTTTCAATGTGCTGTTTAGTAGAGGTGGGGTGGGTTGACTTACCAGAGTCACCGCTTCATCCTCATTCTTCTGCTGTCTGGTGATTGGGCTTTTTGCCAGCTCATGGCTTTTTTAAAAGGGATTGATGACACTCGTGGCAATTAAACAGGTACACACGCCACAATGAATGTAATAAATACATCATTACATTTTTTGCTGTTTTAGGGATATTTCTTCTTCTTCAGTTACACCTACGTGTATTGATCTATTGAAGATGACTGTATCCCAGTGTATCATGCAGGCCTGTACTGAATGTAATTTTTTTGACATTTAAAGCTTTTATCTGTGTTTTTGAATGAAGCTTTGTCATATTTTGTGAAGTCATCACTGCGGCAGATTTTTGCATTGTATTGCATTACTCACATGAGTTTGACCTCTGTATCGTTTAAATGTTGAAGTTAAGACAGCTTTAAATCCTAATAATCTTAAAAACATACTGAGCTTTCCTCCTGCTGGTAAACGTCTTCTGCGCAGGGCAGGGGGTGTTTGTTTCTCCAGAAGCTGTGCACAGCCCCCCAGCTCTCTTGAAGGCGCAATCATCATCATCAGCAGCAGCTGTCCACCAGCATTTTTCCCTCTGCTCCGCCCATCCAACACTCAAATAACACTCAAATCCCTGTGATACGAAACAGTGCAATCGAACGCTGATTTAGAATTTCAATTTCTGTATTATGAAAGAAACTCCAACGCATTAAACTACAGCTCTAGCATCAGGTTTCATAGTATCACTGTTTTGAGATATATCTTTATTAAAGTCAACATACCATGATTGTATCATACCACAATTTACTCCGTAAATCCTACTCCTGTTCATGAATGGTAACTGTGTAGCTGTAAATCATGTCATTTGTAAAAACCTTTATAGTGCCTGAGGTTCAGTGCCTGTGGTTCAGTTTGGTCAAGGATTTCATGCGGTCTCTCATATGAACATTTTCTTGACTGTAAGCTTCCATCACGACGCAGCTGAATGAATTTGTGTGTCACTGCCCTTTAACTGTGTTTACTTGCTATTTGATTCTCAACGTGACGTCCCTCGAGAGACGTGGACCATGGGCGATATTTCCTGTTTTGATATGATAGACAGCTTTATTGTTTCGACTCTTTAGGGTTAATTGCGCAGCTAACTGCCTGATTTTCAATGCACCAGCTTGTCACCGAAGCCTGACACACCACAGTGTTTTTTGACTCAAGACAAATGGTCTCATGCTGTGCTGCTGCAGCGTGCATTTGTTTTTCAGTCTCATTTGAGGCACACTGAAGTCTACCTTTGTGTATGAAATGTCACGTACTCCAGCTGAATTGATTGACTGATTGAGCGGTCGGGGGGGGGTGTGAGGACAGTTGCAGGCGTGTTCGTCACCAGTATTGTTGAAAAAGGTGTCTGATGTGGAGCTCTGAAGCAGGCAGAGACATGTTTCTTCTGATGGGTCATAGAACAGATACTTCAGTTCCTTTTGGAACGTTGTAATTAGCCTTTTGCCTCTTCTAATTTCTTCTCTCTTTTGAAGAAAACTGTATTTACTACTTTTTTTTGTAAATCATTTGGATGACAGTTGCGATACAGTGAAACGGAGAGGGAGTCACAGTGGGATTGTTGAGCCTCGATGGTTTGAGTGTGAATGCAAATTGCTCTGATCTTCATTCCTTTGGGGAGTTTCCCTTTGGTCCCTGCTGAGGTGATGGATGGGAGAGAGAGAGAGCTCCCAGTCCTGGGAGAGTCGTTTGAGGGGAGCTGACGGGAGATTAAGCTTTGCTTTTGCCATAGGAACTGATGGAGGCACTTGGCCACTCAAACTTCATCTCATTGGGCATTTAGCTCATTGTGCTTCTGCTGTCAGTTCTTAAGCAAATCCTTCTCCAAACACAGCGTGAAATGTCTTTTTTGTCTGCTATGATTCTGGAAATGGAGAGGCCCTTCGTTAATTTCAGGAGCTGCTCTCAAACCCTTGATTCTTCTTTTGTGGAGCAAAATATTTGAATTAGCTAAGTTTAGTTCCAAACGCCACAGCAGTTGATCCAAGAGGCACACTCTCAGTTTTCTTTCCTTTCTGACGCACATTCGGAGCCCCCGTGGTCTATGCATAAAGGCTGCGTATCACAAAATAGATGAATAAAACATGACAATAAGCACTGAACCTAAATAATGAAAAGGTTATGACAAAATGGAGTGTTCTCTGCATGCAGAAGACTACAACGGTATTAAAGATTGAGCGAATGTTAAATCAAGTTCACGTCTCTGATTATTTGGAATAAATAGTTTACATGCAGGATTAGAGCCATGATAAGGCCTCGAGTGAGCAGCTTACAGCTCCTCTGGATGTCTCTGTGATGATGAAGTAGTTTGGATCAGATTCCCCGACACACTGAAGCTATTTTTGGGGAAAGTTTAGTCAAATATCACAAATAATGTTTGTCCCAGACACAGACAGTCTAGAGTTACCAGATAGGCCATTTTGTCAGAACATGCAGTTCAGTATTGTATATGCAGTGTTTTCATTCAGGCATTATTTTGGTGTACAGTGTCTGTAAATGTCCTCTCCTGGCGTCGCTGTGTTGGATCAGGATGGAGAACATGTTTATCAGCAAACCGTAGCTGCAGTTTTATGCTTTAAATCCTTGAAATTCCTCTCAGTTTCAACTCAAATCACAGAATCAGCAAAGTGAGAAAAAAAGAAAATCAATAAAAAGGGATCAGCTCTCGCCCTGAGCATCTCTGATTTGGCATTAATCTGTCGAGTCTTTGTCTTTTTATGTAGCCCATTCTTGTCAATGGCTTAAATGGTTAAATTCCTGCTCTGCCATTGCCAGTAAGAATGGCATTGACTGACTACACTTGTTCCATATTTTCCTTGGCGTTTGTCGGATAGATGTTCCAGAATATGTGAACAGGCTTATTATGGTTCCTGAGTTGATGTAAATCTTCTCTGAAGAAAAGTAAATAATCTCCCACGTTGGAGGGATTCTGACAGTCTGCACTGCTTTTATGTGTCTCGCCTTGCCAATAGCTTGTAGAGTTTCTTTGCACTATTTCTCTCCGCAGTGCTCAGTTACTATAGTTACTACCTGTAATCAGTCATCTCATTTAAAGACATATCGTATTTATTTCTTCACAGCAACTGCATTTGTTTCTGTGTTTTTTTTCCCGAGCTGCTTTGTGAAGCCTTTTAATGCATCATTTGAATATTTTTTTTCATGCAGTCATCTTGTATTTTCTGCTTCACCAGTTTAAAAACAGAAACCATACTGGAATATTGTTCTTGCTTCATTGTGTCTCGGTTTACAACTGGGGCATTTAGTCACAGGCTGATCTGGGATTGAGCGAGCGGATAATTCCTAGTCTTCCCACTAAGGCTGTACGTCTTTAAACTAAAGCAGATCTGATCAGTCCAGCCCCCCCCCCCATGTGACCGCCCGAACAAGTCAATTTACAACAGGCAGTTGGGCTGATGTGCCTCCATTAAGAAGCAGAGAAGTGCTGATAACCAGTCAGTGAACAACCTACAGAGGCTGAGGATAAAGAGGAAAATGAATCCTCTTAGGTGGAAATATAAAATCTTTTATGGTGGCTGAATTTGAGCCTAACACCAGAGCTCCTGAAAAACCATCAAGTGGATTTGGTGGAAAAGTACAGAGCCTTCTCTTTTAGATGATTGGCTTGATTAGTTTTAAGGTTTCATGGCAGGGTGCTCCTCTGGGCCCACTCCATCAGCCCAACACTTCCTGTCCGTGTTTTCTCTCTCTACTTTGTGAACTCGCTGAGACGGACTGGGATTCACTCGAAAACTTGATGGACTAGTTGATGCTGTTGACATGTTTTCTGCTCTTCGACTCACTCAGATTTTTCGCTGACCGGTGCAGTTTGTTGACAAGAGCTGGCCTGCAGCTCTGCCTCTTACCATCCTGGGTCAGACCAATATATCAGTTGGCTGATGCGCTGTGCTTGTCGGGGCCTTAAATTAAACATTTGATGGAAGTCTCTCCCTGACAGCAATGTCATTCAGAAGTTTATCTTTGTCATTATTTCAAAATCCCACTGTTGGAAAGTAATGCATATGTATTGAATTATTTGAAGTGTAATACATATATAAATTAATAATGTTTTCTAGAGCTTCTTTTTATTTTATAAAGGCGTTTTGTTCTGGTTTTATTGCTGGTTTCTTGTGTTTTTTGGCAGTCAACTGCTGTAGAAGTGTGTTTCCCATTTGCAAGTTTTGTCACTTTTTCCAAATTCTTGACCTCAAACAGGTCAGCTTATAAGACACTGAACATTCGCACAAACTGTGTCCGACTTCAGACTGAAAACATCCAAACCGCCTTCAAAAAAGCAATCCCATTACAAGCCATTTACCTCACCCACTGCTCATGCCATCCACTGATAAACACCCTCCAGGGCTGAGGCTGAAACATAATATTAGCTTGCAGAGCACATTTGAATGAAAATCATAAACATTTCAAAAAATTTGGGAGCAGTTTCAATCTCTAGTTACAGAGATGATTAGAATCAAAGCAAACCTGAAATTTCTGCCATTGTGCCACAGCTTGTGGGGTTTCATGACGCTCAGAGCTGAACCTTACCTTTATTTTCCTTCACTTTGTACAAACTCGGTGTCTCCCCCCCAGATCTTTCTTCTCCCCTTTTCTCCCTCTCCTGTCGCCTTGCTCTGCCTTTGAGGACCTTGCTTACTTGCTCGCTGAGAGCTGACTTGGTTAGCACTTCATACAAAAGGGGGTTTGTTTCATGAGATGTTTCCCTTTTTAATGAGTGATGGTGTTCGCTCATTTAATATTCCGCACTGATATCTCTCCGGGAGCTGACTGTGCTTCAAAGCAACAGCACGGTTGTAAATGGGAGAGGGTGAAGGAGGGGGGGCAGCAGCAGCAGTAGCAGTATAAGGGTGGAGAAGGGAGGGGGGGGGGGGGCTGCTTAGAAAACACCAACACAGGTTTATTTATTCTTCCTGACATATAGTTAAGCTTCCAGTGTGCTGCACAGCTCGATGCAAAGCTCCTTAGTGCCCTCGTCCTGTGCAGACAGACGAGCAAAATATGACTGATAACAGGTCAGCTCTGTGTCTGTCACTCTGCTCTCACTGCGCCCCTTCAATCCATGTCTGCATCGATTCCTGCTGTGATTGACTGCAAAGATAATTTTTTCAGTTCAAAAGGATTTCAGTGGCATGGAAGTGAACATTTCTAAGAATAGTCCAGTTGTTGTTCCTTAACACCACCTGCATCACAGCGGACACAACAGTTTCACCAAGCTTGTCATTTTACTGAGATTGATGTCAACCAACTTTAGTGGTGGAAATTCTCCTTTTTTTTTAAGTGAACATGGTTCAACTTTGGTGTGAAAGGGATGCAGATAAGCACAGAGATGCCCTGCAGTTTGGCATCGATCCTTCCATTGTTTTAGTAGGGTCTATGCCAAAGCAACTAATGTAGTCTGCTATTGATTCCCCAGTTTAAAGCCAAGCTGAATTGAACTCCAGTGTTGCATTGTTTTTAGAAAATCAGGTGAGCCAAATAAATTCTCCTCCCATCTGGGTGCTCCCTCTTTTTTTGAACTCATAATGCAGATAGGGCTGAAACAAAATCAAAAAACCCTTGAGTAACTCAATTTATAGAAATTATTAATGCAAATTCTTTGCATTGAAGCATCATTTAAGCTATATAATTATTAAATATTCTGCATGCAGTTACGCACGACTATTATAATAACTATATTTTCACTCGAGAGTCATGCTTAGTAGAGTTGACCTACAATGGAAGTGTTATAACTGCTGGAAAATAACTAGAAGATTGTTTTGTAATTCTTAATTACAGGGATTCTACAAGTATTAGTGAAAGGTTACAATTATTTTGCAATCTGTTTTGCTTTTTACAAGTAGACCATGAGGAAAAGTTGATTCACACACTTCTTCAGACTTTAAATCATGAGTCATATTTCATAAACAGATGCACATCACATGTCAACCACTCTCTCTGAGTTGTATTTTGACAGAATCATAAAAAATGAAAAAAAAGAGAAAAATCTCAACACTTAAGTTGAATGATTTATTTTCCAAAATTCTATAAAATGTCACGTTGTGTCTTTAGCAGTTGGAGCCCCAAGTGCAGTTGAGCAGTTCAGCAGATATATTTGGTTTGGTTGCAGTGAGAAGAGTCAGCAGGTGTTGGACAACCTTTCAACCTGAATAGAAAAATACATGCACATTATGCAGTCTAATGAACGTGTAATGTTGAATTTAG
>JAPZDZ010000024.1:22478539-22495150 GCA_029783805.1 Acanthurus tennentii
TTAGTAGGTGTTTATGTGAGCAGTGATGTGTGTTTGTCATGGCCAGCATGTCATGGCCGACAGATTTTACCATGGTGAAAGGTTTACGCCTCCCCCATGAAATTTAACTACATTGTGGCGTCTGAGTTACTGTGTGTTTCTACTAGATTGCTTCACAAGAGTCCGACCTCTTACGACGGCTGTCAGAATGCACCGACTTTGATGCCACCACTATCTGCATAGATGCCTCAGACAGCTTATTTTGCTCCTCCATCACCCGCCAGTGACAGAGTAACACAGGAGGCTGTGACAGGAGAAAAGGTAGCTCTGTCAATTTAGACTCCAGCGAGCGCTTGATCTCTGAGCTGCCCAAATGTACAGTCAGAGCTGAAGTTAACAAGACAATGTACCCAGTGCCTGTAATTGGACCGGGCCCTTTTCAGCAGTGTGAAAAGACAGAGAGACCGTCTGTCAGCCTGCTCTCCAGTCAAGGTCGTGATGTCGAGTGCTGGATGCGTTGTGTTTGCTGCTGTGCCCTTCATCCTATCACGGCTTATCCAGCTGCTGCTGTGCAGAGGTGGGGTGAAAACCGCTGCACTCTGCAGGGCAGCACACTAGATTATATGCTCGCGCAGATTAATCAAATCGTATGAAGTTGTTCTGTGAAAGTTAAGTTTCATCCAGCCGGTCGCGCCAACATTCGCCCCTTAAGCCGCGTGGAGTGTTTGTGTGTCCTTCCTGTCATTGCCAAAGGGTAAATACATTTATAGCTTGACATAAACTGCTGCACTGATGAGGAATAAACTGTCTCTCCAAAGGAGTGTGTCATGGTGGAGCACTGTGGATGGACCCAGTTAACTGAAGTGATTTTCATAGTCCTTGTTGTGCCAAACTCCTGATTGCAATTTGAATGGAGGCCACATTAAAGGAGGACTCTAATTACCCCTCCTCAAGTGCGCATGCTGACTATGCAGTGATGCCTTTTGATTTGTGTAACAAGGGACTCTTGCCTCCTCTCTGCTTATATTTAACAGGGCTTTATCATTACTTTTAGTGTCATCCAACTCTGACTCTCTTTTGCAACCCGCTCCATGGCTGCTTATGCTCAGGCGGCTGCACTAAAAAAGAATTTCATTCCCCTTTTTTATGGACAGCAGGGGGAAGAAAGGTTGTTCACTATTCAGCAGAACACAATCCACTCCACCGCTCAACAGAATATTTATTTATTTACCCTCCTGATGCCATTTTGGTCCGCAGAATCCCTGGAGAAGAAAATGCATTAAGCCACTCACTGTATTTACTTGTGTTGGATTGATGCTGATGTGTGAAGGCAGGCTAGAGGATGGAGGATGGGAAATTGATCATCGGTGAATGAGTGTCAGGGGAATCTTGATACCCACAACTGCTTTTCATGCTTTGAGCTGGAAGAATCCATCAGGCAGAAACTCAGCGCCATCCGAGAATACAACTACTTACCACGTAGATTAAGACAATGCTGTTTGTTCAGGCATTCCCAATTCAGCTGTGTACTTTATTTGACTGTAAGGGATAATTGACTTATCCGGCCTGTATTTTATTAGAACTTGCAGCAAAGCCAAGCAGAGACACATCAGGGTGCTGAGCCCTGGTACATTCGTTGATGTGTTTCCTCTCACAAACAAATGTTGACAACATGCTTTTGCAGTACAAATAAAACCAGGCCATTACCCCTGTTACACTTTCTCTAAAAGTATATAAAATAATTTGATAGATGCAGACTTCCATTTTCTCTTTGAGTTTCTGGCATTATTTTTTTCCAAAATGCAAAGAAAAACAAAACGAGATAATCTCGGCAAGTAAAATCAACAATATTTGCACTAGTCCCTTAACCATCCTAATGGTTTGCAGCAGTAGCATTTGCCTGCATTGACAGTGTCATTTTTTTTTTTTTTTTATATAATTCCACAGCAATACATCATCAAATCAACAAAACATTGCACTTTGCCTTGCAATCACTGTCAGGCTGCATTCTAGTTAAGGATAAACACAGGAAATATAATGTTTCTTGATGTGTTTCAGGAAAAATCTTGGTGCACAATTAGGCATTTTTAATCACAATCACTGCAAGATCAAAACAAATAAACAGTAACAGCAGGGGGACGTGGTTAAGTACAGCTGGATGTGAAGATGGCCACAGTGGAATAATGTTTTGGGCAGTTAGATAACTGTGCAAGTGATATTATTTTCAAAAAAAAATTTAAAAAGTGATAGATGGATTAACAGTTTCTGCACTGTGCAAAATCCTCTGTCGTTTATATCATTGTGTTTAGGCCTACTGTGGAGGATCTCTCTATTGAGTATGGGAATGACAGTCATGCATTTGCAAGGTAATCCCTGGAGCAAAGGTCTGGTTTATTTAACATTTAGAAAAAGAGCGTCTCGAAAAACTAAGCACAGCTAAGAGTCTGTGTTCTGCAAATACATTCTGAATAATGAATGATATCCTTTAAAAACTCCCTGTGAGATAAACAAAAGCCAGGAATGAAAGGCTTATCTGTGTGCCTTTGAGGTTTACCTTCCCACACACCTTGAACACAGTTCTCATCCGACAGATCTTTTTTTTTTTTTTTTTAATTTGAAAAGCCTGCAGAAATTTAAGAGGGAAACCAATGAAAACTACTATTAAAGGATGTGTTTTATTTTGAATAAAAAGATTTTTTTCAAGGATGGATAGCCAGATCTCCCAGGTATGAATAAGCCCTTTGTGCAGCATATGTAGACTCATTTGTTTAGCTCGTCAAAGTGTATACAGTGCTGATTTTTGATGCAGTGGATGAGAGATATTATGGGTAACAAGGGGATTACAGGCATTACAGTTTCATGATAATGCATGTTTATTTAAATCCACATAATTGTTGATTATTTCTTGGTATTTTCAGGAGCCAAAAAGTTGCTCCCACAGGTTTCGGTACCTGACTATGCAGGCTTTACACGCCTTTGTAAAATATCCAAGTGATTATTGTAAATCGGATCGTGTTCTCAGTTGATTTCACTGATTTCACGATGAAAATTAAAAGCTTTGGGCTGAATTTAATGCTCATATTTTAATGCACTTACTTTCACTCAAGTCGAAAAGTTAAGACAGAAACATCACAATGTCTCTCACGCCCTGTTCCTCTCAATCAGGTAGTGAGCAGCGGTACCTGATTACTCAGCGGATTAATTAACTTTAGTGAATTAATATTCAACCGGTTATGTCTATTCAGCACCATGACTCAAACCTTATATTTATGATTAATATTTATAGAAGACTGTCAGGAGCTGTCAGCCTTCTATGAATCAACAAGGCTTCACCACTCAAGAATCAGTTGATGAGCTATAAATCAAAGGCTGAGGATGGAAAATTCCCACCGAGCTAAATAAAATGGAGCCATTTGGAAATGTGTAACCTTTTCTGCAGGGAGATTTTTTTTCTGTGATTTATTAGTGCAAAGCTACTAGCTCCTCCCACTTCTATTATATGTTTTAAGTATGGCAGGAAATGAACATGTCCAAGAGACTGAATGGGCTCAGGCAGCATGGCCTCAACTCATGCATTACAATGGAGTGTGTGCAGACTTCTTTTTCATGCAAAGTCTCCTTACATAAACATACACACACACATGCACAGCGGTGAGGTACTACTACACCATCCGGTCCTCCAGAGGGTGCCTGCATGAGTGGAAGTATTTTTAGTAACACACATGCACACACATGGACTGTGTTTCCAATGTGAAGTGTCAGGACGGCATCATGTGAAAGATTCAGTCAGATGGTCCTTAATGCTTCGCCCAGAGCTCTGCAGAAGGGATGTGTTTGTGCCCAGCACCGGGGGGGGGGGTCACGTGCTGACCTCATTGTGTGCACGAGTAGGGGCACTATGCAGCATCAGTGCGCAGCTCCCCTCTACATTGTAAGAAAGCGACTTATCTCAGTCCTTGTACGTACCTAATAGATTGATTTCCCTGGCACAAATATCCTCGACAGAAACATTTTTTTTTTATCCTCTCGAGTAGGTTAGAGAGGCAAAGGAAGCAATGAAAAATGAAAATGGACCTCTTCTCTCAGAACAGAAAGATTAAATATTTTTATCCCTAGAAAGGAACTGACACGCTTTATTACTCCTTGCCTCAGTGCCCCCATCCCTCATAGCGCTGTGTGTCCTACAGTAGGATGGGAAAGCATTTTGAGATGAAAAAACACATTGCTCCTCCGTAAACACAGAGGTTAATGTCTTATTTACAAGCTGCAGCCCCCCACGTTTGACATGTCAGCACAAATGTTGGTTGTCTCTCTGAAATGGCACAGGCAAAGGTGATCCAAGTCCAACAGATCCATCTCCCTAGCCTTATGGAATTCCCATATCCCCCCTTCCTGGACCTTCAAAGATTGCAGCTGGCCTGCTTTACTCACCGGTACATTAACTTGTGCAGCTTGCACTGCTTCACTGGAGCAGATGCAGCCGGTAGAAAACAAAGCTAGCAGGCCAGGGGGTTAATCATACTCTTTAGAGGTCTGTCGTGCAGTTGCCAGGTGTGTCACACTCAAAGTACGCCTGGCTTCCTTTTGTTGACGCTATTTGACCTCTGCCTTTCACACAAGTGCAGTTGTGAGCGAGTAAAAGAACAGGATCTATTGTGGGTCTCGAGCCTGATGGGGTTTGTGAAAGCCTGTCAAGTTTACAAAAGTCATGCACAATAGGCAGGAAGTGAGTTAAGTGAGGAAGCTGAAAGTTTGTAGCTGTGTTGTACTACCATGGTGTACTACAGTGGTCACAAAACAATCCAAATAATATTTCTTTTTTTTGCTTTGGTTTTTGGCTGAAGCTGCATCATCTCTCTGGAGGCTGAGTTGAGCAATTTGACAACAGTCAAAGACTACTGTGGCCAAAGAGGAATACAATACACCTTGAATTTGATTCAGATGTCTGTGTTGTTACTGGGTCTGTATTCTACTGGATTGTATTACTGTGCCAAAAGATGTGCTTATGTTTTTTTTTTGACAATGCTTCCCTTTACAACTTCATAACATTTACTTTCAGTAGTGCACCAGCATGTGTCCAGTCTACCTTTGCTAGATTGCTATACAATACACCGGGGCTGCATTCGTACATTTTTGTGAGAAAAACAGTTATTCAGTCCCCCTCACTGATTTGTAGCAGTCCCATTGTAACTCAGATGGTATTGCTTGTGACAGATGGTATATGACTAAGGCCAGAGTTGTGCATCAATATGCCAGTGAGATTTTCTGTTGTGTTGGCTGTTAGCAGCATATTGACTTTCTTTGCATCCGAAACCAACAGAGAAAAGAACTTATTGCTTTAAAAGGAATCCTAAATGACTCATTTTGACGCATTTGGCTCATTAGAGAATGAAGTTGATACCTAGTAAAGAACATCAAGGTTGTCTTTTGGCCTTGTTGTCACAAAACACAATGGGGAATTTTCCGAGCCAATGTTGCCACAGTTAAATTCTTGTTAAGTCTGTTACATGCTTATCCTTCTTCTCAGTTCCCAATGATGTGTTTGTGTGGTAAAATGCCAATTCCCTCTTTTTCAATTCCTCTCCTAAGACACAGCTGCCTACTTAGATAGCTAATGGCTGTGTTTTGTGTTGCGGCGCTGGGAGCCGCGTGTGGCGTGATGGCATTTGTTCTGTCCGCCCAAGGCCTGGTCTGTCATTGTGTATCAGGCCAGCCAGTGGCCCTGACTCACACATGAACCCTCTGGGTGCTGAAGCTCACAGGAAAGACACAGGAGTTTAATGTTCAGCACACAGAAATACATATGTCGGCCCGCGGGGGTGGCTGAGCTGATGGAAAGGTGTTTGTGAACGGTGCTGAAAATGCCTTGTTTCCTTTGCATCTTGATCCATGCAAATTCATCAGGAGTTTGCACTACATTTTTACAGTTCCCCTCTGCAAGCTAACAGTCTGTCCAGCTCCATGGCATCTGCTTCCTTGGATTTGCTGTTGATTTTGTTGATCTGTTGAGGCATTGGCCTTTTATTGGTCTGCTCAGTCATAGTGCTGCTTATGCTAACCCTCATTTATATTTAACAAGCGATTGTTTTTTTTGTCTTTGGGAACTTAAACTGTTACATTATGTGCCTTTCCCGGGAGTGATGTAGCATTTAATACAGGGCTTAGTTTCTTTAGTATATTAAGAATTAATGATAGAAAAACAGCAAAATAAACATTTACATAAACGAAAATGTCACAGATAATGACTTTATCCTGGATATCTGAGCCCTTTGCTGATACTGTCAGGTTCCTGTTTTATTTCCTTTGCCTGCCTCTCTTCTTCCTCTGATGGCTTCATCTCACACACTGACAAATTTTCAGAATCATATCCATCAATAGATGTCAGAGCAAGCCCCCCCCCACCCTCCGTTTAGTGACAAAAACAGAGGCCGTTGTATAACATCATCTATCATCCTGCAGCCTTTGTTCAGCATCCTGTCTCGTACGGGGGCTAGCAGCCAGTGTGAGGGTGGCTTTCTATTTGACATGCCATTGCAGATGCTAAATGACAGTGACACAAAGAGGGGGCCCACCACGCAGGTCCTGACAGGGCTGTTTTCCATAGAGGACGGGCTTGACTTGACTTAAAGGCCCAGCCCAAAATCAGATTACAGCCCCGCTCTTGACACCTCTTTGGCCTGGTTCTGATGTTTGTAATTTCCCTCGATAGGAAACACTTTTTTCTTTCCCGAAATGATGTGACTGCTGAACGGAGATTGAATCGCACTTTGAAGCTCTCAGCAGCTTCTTTGGCTTTGTGATTAAAATTTATAATGATTCATTGTCTTTGTGTGTGTGCTAAAATTTGCAGCTTCAAAGGATTTCACTGGTTTGTTTCTTTTTAAGTCTGTAGCTAAACCTTTTACTGGATTTTTCTGAGATTTTTCTGACATGTAACATGAACCCTGTTTCCCCGAGCTAAGACCCGCACAATTGTCTTATCTCGTATTGTAGTCACCTGGATTAATGCATTTGCCAAAGGCCTCAAGAGCAAATATATTGACAATCATCTTAAAGGTGTTCGGTTTACCTCGTATCATTTTCTCTGATGCCTTGGAGGAGAATGGCTGTCTGAACCCCTTTTGTTAAAATGCTGAGAATAAAATACAACTGTATTTGCAGTCATATCAGTTGTTAGGATAAGGATACACGTAGGCTGTAGTCAAATTTCACAGCCTTGCTATTTTGCAAAGTTGTCTTTCCTGCTCAGGTGTGTCTGGGCTGGTTGTAGATTTACATCAGTTGCAATTGTGCTTGTGCAGTTATTGTATCATCTGAAAGGCTGTAATCTAACAGGATTAGTCTCTTGTAAAAGCTTTTTGTCTCCTATAATGTCATTTTCACTGTAATTTTCAACTGAAACTGGCTCCCATGTGTACAAAATGCACTGCAAAATTCACATCCACTTTTTGGACAGGTGACCAAAAATGTGCAAACTAACCATCAAAATGTGTTGCAAATATGTGTCCATCGCCAGAGAGAGAATAATTCTATTAATGGTCTCCTTTCAGAGCTATTATTTTGCCACTTTGATGTACAGTCAGTCTCAGTCTGTAGAAGCCATTAGCAAGAAGGAAAGCTCGCCTTGATTTGCCTCCAGTGAGATAAATGACATATAAATGCACAGTATTTATAGATCTGTGATGGCTCTGCCTCTTTGAACCCGGCAGTGATGAGAATACAGATAAAAGCAGAGGACTCACACACTCATTGGTGACTGATTGTCTACCTGAAACCAACAAGTTGACACATGTGTAAGATTCATGGTTGTTTATCACGTCTGCTATTTCTCAGCAGGGTGTCTGAAACGTTCTATTAATTAAATCTAGCTCAAAGTAAGTGCGAGAGCAGGTTATTTGTTTTTGATGCTGTTTGCAATGCAGGCTTGATTCTAAAGATTATGAAACATTTCTATTTTTTAAACATAATTTTTAAAAACAGCAACTTGTGTTCTCTGCTCAAGAACTTCTGTTCTTGTTTGAATGAAAATCTATACAAAGACAGACAGATATTAAAGTAATACTCTTTGACTTCACTAATTTACTCTCATGTCTGCTTTTACTGTTTCTGAAACTAACAACAAAAAACTGAAAAAGAAACAGCTTAAATAAAGCACACTTTCATGTAAACAGGAAAAAAAAAACTCATTTTGTGACTTTGATTGAAAGTAATGATATTGTTTTCCTGAATGTTGGCCTCTTTTTGGATAAATGGGGGTTGAAAAGATTCAAATGAAATGTCCACCTATTTACTGCTGTAATCTATGAGGGCCCACGTTTGTTGTTCACTGTGCCAAAAACCATTTGTTAAGGAGTGGCACTAAGCTTTTGAAGCTAGAGTCCTGAGTAGACAACAGAGACACTGATGGCTTATAAAGCTGTCATTATCTAGGGTTAAAGGGACACCAGAAGGATTGGGAGAGGTCTGCTTTTACAAAGCAGTTGTTTTAACTCAGATAGAAGGTCCCTCATTAATACTGTGGTTGAGTATCAGATGTGTTCGTCTGTTTCAGTTAGAAAAACTGCTTTCTACTCCATTTAACAACATTTCAGACAGCATCTTTTGGTATGACACAGCTACTTTTCTGTTCAAAATAGTGCTTCACATTTGCCATTTGGGAAGATATGGATTTAGTGTGCAGCCTGGCAAGTCACCATTCAGAAAAAAAAAGCCTCAGTGTCTTCAGAGAAGTGCAGGGATTGCAAGTGTCAGCTTCAGGTTTTAGTGTCTAAATACCCAACATTTCTCCACCATCGGCCACTTCTCTGCAGCTGTACACTAAAGAAATAACACACTAGGGAATAGCTACAGGTCCTACCATGATGTGAACTTGCTATAGAAACCAAACTAAATGGTTTCATATCCCGTCTCACCACAGGGAGGGCTGGCTCATCGAAAACAGGGGCTCAGTTTCCACCTTGGGGTTGGAGTTAACAATTTTGTTTGCCTGGCCTTCTGTGGTTTTTGTAGTAAGAACCCGGGGTGAATTTGTAGTCCAGTCTTTTGTTAGCCTGCATCATCTGATCCTTAAACTGTAACAGCATCCCTCCTCACACCGTCCCTGTTCTCTGCGGCAGGGCTGAAATTCCACCCCGCTTTCTTTCTGAGAGCTCACTTCTGCGTTCATTTTTTCATAAGCCACCGCACACTTCCTCGTCTACATCAAAAAGGCTCTGAGCAAGCAGTCCGTTTTGTTTCAGGAACAGAATTGTTTGTGATTACACAGGCATACTTAGATAATGTGCTAACAAGCACAAGGTTCTTTTTAAAATTATTTCATGAAATGAGGGTTTTGTAAATTCTTGTCATGACGCTCTAATAGGCGACAGGTGAGGAGCGTCTGAAGAAGCCTGCTGCCGAACGCAAGCTGTTTCCCTGTGACAGCTTCATCTGTGAAACCATATTCTCCAAGGGCTCAAAGCCGGCCCAGGGATCACTGAGACCGTTTAAGATTACATGTCTGCTGGCAGGGAGCAGCAGATAGGTGAAAATAATTGGCTTCGTCACTATCCTCCCCTCCGCCTCCCCTACCTCCCCCTCCTCTTTTACTCCTGGCGGTGACGACAAACAGAGTGACATGGCGCGGTAAGAGGAGCCCAACCTCCCAACACCCACCTGAGCTGCTCGTCGAGCCTGCAGTGACGCCACCGTTACCCTGCTCCGGTGGCATATAATCAAGAGAGGGAACCCTTCTGCCCCCCGCTGATTGGGTGTAAAAGAGGTTGCAGACCTAGTTTCATGCAATTAGTGGAGGAATGCCAGACGCTAATGGAACACAGAAGTGTTGGCAAAGCATTATGATGGGATTGTTGAGGCCACGGGAAGTAAAAAAAAAAAAAAAAAAGAGGACATTTGCCCAGAGGAAGAGTAGCACTGTACAGTAAATGAAACAATAAGCCTGGAATGGACGTGAGGGAAATTATCCACACACAGCTTGCTTTTGGGCCTGGCGCTTATTAAGGAGGGGGCATTGTGGGAAAGTGAGGCTGCTCAGTATAACATGATAAACATTATTGAAGTAATGCAGATGGTTCGGCGCAGGGGAGCACTCAGGAGGGAAACAATAGTGAATGGGTATTTCTGTAGTAATTAAGCTCTAATTTGTTTTGACGGCAGACGCCATGATGATGCTTTCGCAAGACCTTCAACCAAACCTGATTGGTGGTAGCAGAGAGGAGGAGACCTTTTGTTTAGATACAAAGCATCTCCACGAGGACAAAAAGCAGAAGATCACATCGGAACTTCGAATGTATCCAAATGCCTTGAATTTAATGTTTTTAATATGTGGACTGAACATAACAGTGTGGTGATGTTAAGGACAGACTGTATATTAACCCTCAGACTTTAAAGGAGACTTAATAAGGCCTGGCAGGTTTCCGGATTTTGTAAAATTAGTGCAGAACTACTCATGTGCAAGTAATTTGGTCTGTTTATGTACTTTAGAATTAACAAGGCACCCTGGTGAGTCTGTTTGGCAATCATTTTGTGATACGTTAGAGTAAGCTTTTGTGTTGCAGTAGTTGACGGATAAAAGGGGGCTTCAACGAAGAGTAATTTCTTATTAATGAATTTGTTGTCATTTTTGTGTAATAGGAGGTCTGTAAAGTGTCAGAAAAGCCTCAGAGCCTTAGTCATTATCATAAACAGTGCTGGTAAAGTCCAATATCTCAATAATATAAAAAAAAACATAAAGGCGGCAAATTTTGCAGATTTGAGTAGCTAGAACCAGCAAATGTTGACTTTTTTTTGATTGAGGCATAACTACAGTGATGAATTAATTATTGGAAATGTTGGCAATAAATTCACTGTCTATTGACTAACAGCCTTAGCACTAATTTACACCTCCAGATATGAAGAGCAGGGTTGCATACTTCACTCTTATGTAAAGCCATATTCCAGCTTGATTATGTTACTCGTGTGTGGAGCTTATACATGCTTAAAGCTCTGATGTTTTATTCATGTGGTGTCCATCAACGAGGAGTCGTGCAATGAGCGGGCGTTGCAGAAATAAGGACGCGCCATGGGGGCAGGAGGGGAGCAGTGCTAGTTCAGCAGTAGTTGGGTTGAGGAATACATCTTGGTTGATTTGGTGGTATCCCTGTTAGGGAACCAATTAAAAGATACAAACCATGGCGGATCACATGAAAGCAGCACAGATAAATTGGGAGATTTCTGTAAGCATAGCAGATGCTCTGAGTTAGAGGGGAATGTAATGTCACCACCTCTGCGTGAATTTGCTGCTACAGGGAGATCCGAACATTTTCTCCAGCAGTCGCTTGGGTATTTTTCTTTTTTTTTTCCCTCTTTGTTTGCCCTTCCCCCTCAAGAATGCTGCGCTGCCAAAGTGTCACGGGAGTTTTTAAATAAATAATCACAATATGCACTTATCAGATGACAGCTCTGCATTCTCCACACCCTCCAAACATTCATCTCCTGGAAGTTCAGGTTTGAGCTCTGACAGGAAGGACAAGTCGCTGCCTGAACGTACAACGCCAAACCAACTGTCTGTGAGCCACTGTTGAAACAATTACTCATAATACCAGGGGCTCAGCCCACTGAATAGGGCTGTTGTTCAGCTTTTGCCATGTGAATTTTCCTCACATGAATCATTCTTGATATTCCTAAACGTGTACAGTTTACACAGAGCTGTCAGCTCACAGATACTGAAGGAAGAAGGTGGGATTCGACAAAACTGTCACCTTGTGGAGGCCCTAGAAAAACATGCAATAAAGCCATTTGCTTGGAATAAAAAGGGCCAAACAGATGGGCAAGTGCTGGAAGAGGAAGGTGCTTCCCCCACACTGAGGCTCTGTTATTGCCTGCGCTGTTTATCTCCGGAGGCACAGTGTCCTTGGTACAGATGTTAGGATTTCATGTGTGGTTAGAGCATTTTCATAGCCTTTCAGACACACTGTTCCTTATGGATAATGGCAGGGGATGGGCTCTGAGTGGCTGTCAAACCTTGAAGCTTGTTTGCACAAAGCAGAGACTGAGGCGTGTTTGGCTGGCTGGCAGCAGAGCTCACTGAGGTTTCAAGCGTCCCATATTGGCCATGTCGTGGTCGGTGAAATGTGTAGAAATTATATGTGACTCTGGCCAGAGCGTAAGCTGCGGCAGAGGTGGCCACACCCGGCTCGCCCACATGTCTGCGCCGATCCCCAAAAAAAAAAAAGAGAGAAAAAAGAATAGGGAAGACGAGGAAGCAGTATGGGTGACAACAACTGAGGACTGAGCTGCTGAACCGGTCTGTGGATGGCAGATGTAATCTAAAAAAGCCGTTAAACTCGCCCTCAAGTGGTGTGGACGAGTGTGTGTATGTTTGTTTGGAAGAGGGAGTGTTTGTATAGTGTGTATTTCCATTAGATATTTGTGTTTGAGTTTGGGAGAAGTGCATTAGGTGTGTTATTTAGACACTGCGAACTGCAAAGGCCAGGGATTAGCGTGGTCGAGTTTGCACAAGCGGACCCTGCCATTGCTAAATACTGTCGCAAAAGTGTTGTGTTATGGAGGGGAAGTGACACATCTGTTGATTGGCTGTCATGCATGTAAGCATTGAATGACCTGCATTTAATTTTATTGTGTGAAGAGGGCATAAGGATTTTTCAAGTCAGTTCCTGTTGCTCGTGATGGAGTGCTGCACAGTAATGTTCATAATGCAAACAATGACTTTCATCTCTTACATCCTTTATCAGCAGCACCTGAGTTAAACTGGTACACACACGTTTGCAATTTCCTGACTCCCAAGCAGGAGCAGCACTGTGTCAGTTTCTGTGTTGATCTCTGTCAACAGGCCACAGATAATGAGGATCTTTTCTGTTGATGAAAATAGTGTCTGCAGCTCTAAGACCGAGGAAGGTGTGTCAGGTCAGCTTGCTGGTGGTTTCTTTGAAAATCGCATGGTTGAGCACCTTGAATTCATCCCCAAGGATCAGACTGTTTACATCGAGTGCTGCTGTAATGTTTCGAGGGGTCTGAGGGAGACTGGAACAGAGGCTGTCCAACATAACACAACACGCCCACTCAGAGCACATCTGTGACTCCTTTCTGTTCTCTAAAAGGAAGTTTGGTCTCTGGCTCGCTGCCATTGACCCAAGTTTCGGGTCCAAGGTGAAATTGCAAATGTGCAGATACCAGCGTTCACAAACATGCTTGTAACTATGGTTCTGATGACGAAAAAGTCATGTAAACAGATTATTTACTCGTGGAAGTTTTGCTTGCACCTGCACTTTTCTGTGCAGTGCTCCGTTCTCGTGCAACAGGAACAGTTGGTTGATATTTATGAGGACAAAAAAAGGACATGAAAAAGGACCTTAAAAAACAGGAACACTCAAAAAAGGACTAGTTTGTCTAAAAAAAAATGAGAAGTGCAGGTTACATAGACAAATGTGTATTTCTATGTTCAATTTTGTGTTCTTACTTTGAATATAGACAGTGCAATGTGGTTAATATAACAGTTCAATGCACCTCTGGGGTCTAAAAATCATTAACTTTTAACCAAATCAGCCCAGTTTTAACTTAGATATCTAAACATCTTTTGACATGCCAGTCACCCACAGTGTGCTTACTTTGTTCATATTGCTGCAGTTCTGTGGGTTCTCCTTAACTCCCATTTCAATCTGTCATCTAACAGAGTTGTGTTGTTCAGCTTTGATTATGCAAGAAACACGTTGACCTGATTTAAGAAGTAAAAATATAATGTTGCATGTCTAACATGCCACGTGACATCAATATCAATGCAAGGATGTTTTTTTTGGTTTTTTTTCTCCAGCTTGCAGCGCTGTGTCAATGCCAGACTGACTGCTGTGAACAAACATGTCTTAATATGGGAGCAAGAGGATCAGGGACGAGTGACTGCGTTTTATTAGAGCAGTCTTAGCAGAGCCGAAGGCAACCTGAACAGATTTATTTACCGTATTATATCAAGTCATACTGCTGATATGTTTACCAGGAAACAGTTTTATTTTTTATTTTTTGTACAATGTGGCAAGAAATCACAACAAATGTCCTTCGGTTTTAATTGGTTGAAGGATTTTTTTTTTTTTTTTTCACAACAGTTTTTCATTTCAGGGTTGAATACATGTAGTATTCGGAATGACCCACTGTAATTTTGTTGTCATTACTTTTCATGTTACTTTCATTTGCTTGAAACCTGAAAAACATGGATGCTTTTTATTTATAGAAACTTAACCCTTAACCCCCATCTCGACTGTCCCATTTGCACCTTTCAACTTAATGCTGAATGGCAATTTCATTACTGCTTTTTAAAAGTGGGATCGGCCCAGATACATTTGCCCTGCCATTCTGAAATATCACTTTTTCACAGTACTGACCAGGGAACAGCCTTATCACACCAACCAGCCCTCTCTGTCCGCTGCTGTCAGGTTTGCACTGCTCTCTCCTGTCTCATTTATAGTCCAAGATTTTTTTTTATTCCTTCTACCACAAATTTATTGACCTTAATATTATATTTTCTATACTGTATGTTTTGAGCTCCATAGTCTCCTTCTCTGTCAAGAAGCCCTCTGTGTATTGCTTTATTGACCTGCACATCTGCCAACGGCTGCCTCGTCTCAGAGTTATTGAACAAGAAGAGGAGGGAAAAAAACAAGTGGACATGTGCCTTTGCTATTTCTGCGCGTCTTATTCACACATTTTATTGGACCAAGTTATAAGGCAGCCAGCCTACAATTTAATAAACTTATTTTAAGTTGGTGAATATTGTGATCCTGTGGGCTGTTTGCTCATTCTTTTTACTCCCACATTACCAAGTGCTATTTCTTCTCAATGGCACATCTGCTAACAACATCTGTGAAACTGGTGCCGAGGCTGGAAACCAGGTGTGCCGGCGAACAAGACTCAAGTGTTACACAGAGACTACTCATTTCCCAGGCAGAGCTTTAATCCCCCCCCTCGATGACTGTCAACCGCTCTGTCAGGTGAACGTGTTAGCTTTGTGTTTGAGAAGGACTCTGAAAAAAAAAATGCTTGCCAAGCTTTGGTTGCATCGTCAACCTTTTTGTTTATTTTACAGTTGCGCTTTGCATTTTTCACAAGGTGCATTTTAAAACTTGTTTTCATTTGAAAAGGACTCGTATTTGTAATTTTTTTTTTCAAAGTCACTCTGGAAATCTGTCCACCTGAAACATCATTACATTACAGCAACATTTCCTTCATGCCTCAAGTGTAAATGAGAGCAGTCAGGGACAGCATGAAAGCAAGGTTTTTTGGTAGATTTGACTCAAAGGAGGGACTTCAGTGAGCTGTGTGAGCAACACTTCTCACCGTGTATATTCTGCAGCACGTGCATGTGTTGTCTCGTGTTTCAGTTTTCTTATGCGAGCGTTGTAGCTCTGTGTGTAGCAGTGCTGAACATTTCCATAATGGTGACACTTGTATGAAAACCAAAAGCTATTACTTTCAGACGTGGCAGATGAATGCAGTTATAGCCTCCTCCTTTTAGCAGGACTGAAATGTTTCTTCCCCATATCCTCCTGTCAGGAACACTGAAAAGCTTTGTTTTTTACATTTTTTGATAAAAAACCTTAGGACCACACGTGCACAACTGTAAATACCAGCCCTGTTTACAATCAACAGCTCCCTCAGTCCTGACATGTTGGTTTGTGTGAGCGTTTTTGGCAGTGATCTGTATGGAGGCCATCCAGCTCCTGTTTACTCAACACAGAAGTTTAAAAAACAACATGCACACATTAGCGGAAAAAAAGACTTGCATTTAAAACGCTGCTTGAACCGGAATGTGTGCTAGTTTTTTATATTCTCTCATTAACTGATGCATAGAAATGAATGAAACGTAGGTATGGAGTGAAATATAATGTGGCACGTTCCAGAATAATTGCACACACATTACAACATAAATACATATTTTGCTTGATGGCCCCTCACTGTCCTTTAATTAGCTTAATTAAATCATTCATCCGTGTTCGCATCACGGTCTATAAATAAGCCACATTTTTATTCAGCTGTTCCTCAAGGATATTTTCTGCTGCTTTGGCTCCATAATGCATTTCTAAGCTGCGCACTGATGCTCATATGAAAATTTGATGCACTACACGCTTGGCTCTCCCCCACCACTGCACAGGGGCAAAACAAGCCTCTCCCCCTTACATTCCCATTTGATCTGGCGCCCCAGCTGTTTCTCTGCTCTCCGTCCTCTTCATCCACCTTATGGTTCTTCCCTCTCTCTTTTTCCACTTTCCGTTCTCCTCATCTTTTCAAATGTGTTAAAATAAAATGAAATACAGGCTTATGTGCGCCTCTGTAACCTTGCTGTGGTGCTTTCAAATTTCAAAAAGGAGCCAATGAGAAGCTTTCGTCTCCTCTTCATGAAAAATTCACCCTTGGTCGACCTTTAAGGTGTCAGGAATGGTAGAAGTGCTGGAACATGGTTTGTCGGTGCTTTTAAGAATCTACCAAGGGAAAACTGCAGCACTGTCCTAAAATGCACTTAGTGTTGGGCTGTGGTGTTTTATTTTTCCAATAACCGTTGATGTCAATACCAGAACTGAAGTCAAAATGAAGTGAAATAATAAAGTCGAAAAACAAACTCTGAATTTTCACGCTAAACTGTCTGTCCTG
>JAPZDZ010000024.1:22495250-22513844 GCA_029783805.1 Acanthurus tennentii
TCTATTTTTATGGCTCTCCTTGCATTTCTTATAAAACTCCCCCGCCTTCTTTGACTGTGCCCTCCCTGTGCTCTAGTAGTAGAAGGTTACAACCGCCCTTGGACGTGACAGTGTTTTGGTAAATAAAAATTCAAAGATCTTCCTCTCAGTCAGTTATTGGATAGAAAAATGCGAGGGCTGGACGTTTGTCTGTGTTTTCTCTGTTTTAGTGTTCATTGCTGTTCCCCCTCAGTGGCCCTCAGAGGCTCTGCTACATGAGTCTGGGAAGCATTCAGAGCAGCCGTATATTCAGTATAAACACGTCAGAGCCTAATCTCAGGGTGACAGCATCAGCAAGGTCAGTCAAGGACAGCGCTGTCGTAACAACAGGACACAAGCACATGCACCCTACGACTCAATAATGCTGAACTGCTAGTTTATTCATGCTCTCCCCATGTTGAACTTATTGAATATTTAGACAAGATGAAATTTTAAATGTATCCCCGCTGTTGTTTTTATTCATTAGCATCTCAAGGTTTAAACGCAAGCCGTGTCAGGTCAGTGAATTCTAAATAGATTGGAACCTTACTTCTCTAACTTTAATCCTGACTGTAGGTGTTTGAATCTAAATGACTCTTTCACTGAACCCTGAGCTGCATGTAAAATATTTCTGAATTAAGTGGAGTTAATCTGCATTAGCACTCTGAGTGTCTCTGTAATATGAAACCCCTCTGTTCTTGAAAAGTCTGGATTAATGCGGTGTTATTTTAGATAGCGGCTGCTTCAAGGGCATCTCTGTCAGATCTTCAAAGACAAATTGCAACAATTCTCCAGGAAAAGAATAGGAATAATAGTCATTTCTTATTTGATGATAAACCGCCTTGATAAGATGGAAATATGGGCAAGAGTTCAAGTGTCAGGCAGGGGCTCGACAGCAACATGTCTGATTATTTAAACGGGCTAAAACAGAAATGCCAGCTCAGTCTGTGTCAAGTTGCTGCCTTAGATGCGTGTTGAACGTCAAATTCTGCAGCTTTATATAATTCATGGTGCACTTTCAGGACAGTTATTCCTTCCAGTGACATGTATTGGGCTGAACTGAGCTCGCTGCTGCGCTGCATGTCCCTCATTTCACTTATTAAAAACTGCCCGAGTTCTCATACTTAAAAAACTCCTCAGACTTGGTTCACTAACTCAGGATTCCCAGCAATTAGAGACAGATCGAGCTCCGCTTGATTATAATGCCATAATTATTTAGGCATTGTAATCATCTGGAGAGAATTTAATACAAAGAGCTTTCATGCTTTATGAGTTGAAAAAAAATTATTCATATGAGTTCATTTATTCCTTTGGCAGTTTCGAATCTTTAGAGAATGTAGATCCCGTGGATTGCAGGAATGATTACCCTTTTTAAAACAAATACATCAAATGCAACGTTTTCCTGCTCCAAGTATTTTAAATTTTCATTTTGCTGCAGTCGTTCGTTTAGAAGGCAGTCTGCCTTTCCAACAGCAGTGACACATGTCTTAAATTTATCAGACATACACTCGTATAAACACAGTGCCAGCTGCAAGTCAAAACTTCCAAACATTACTGATTTCACCTGCTGTTGTTAACTGGCATGCCACTCTGTTACAGCCAGGGCTGTGATTGGTTAGTCACATCAACGCGATGCAAATATCAAGAAACAAAAGGACACCATTGTGTTTAAAAGCCACAAGCAGAGCACGGCTTGCAGAAGCTAGAATTTACAAGGCAAAACTACAAGCAAAATGCAGCTTTTTTTATTTTCAAATGTTCAAATGAAGAGGAAAATGACAGTTAAGGGTGGCTTTTTCTCTTTGCAATGCGATTGCAATCTACTTGTGTGAACCCAGGTCTTTTTGATATACATGACTCTTTGCACATAAGGATTGTTTGAGAAAACACCCTGTTTAAGTGAGAGTGTTACATCTGCTGAATGTTGCCACAGGTGACAATCACAGAGTCATCGTTCAAGACAAAATGAAGACAGCAGACTGACTACTTAGCATAAGGTCCCTGTCATATCAGGTGAGGCTGTTCCAACTTTCAAAGGTGGCAGAGTCCCACTTTAACAAGCTCAAGAGATCTGTTCTGAAATGAGCTCACACCATGCAGATTATTTTACATCTTAACAGTCGGTTTAAAAGAAATGAAATGTATTTATTTCAACATTCTACAGATGATTACCTTGATTTACAACCCGTGTACCTTTATCAGCCACGAGCATCACTACACGAATGCCGTTTTCTTTATAGTACACAGATAGCAGTCATCCCTCTGTTATTCAATCCAATTACACTGCCAGCCACCCTAAGGCCAATCAAACTTTTAATTCTCTCATGGTGCCTCATTCTGTAATTGGTTTATGTAGTGAAACCAACAAACAGAGCACATCTAGACTAGTAATCCCCTGACAGCCACACATGCTGAGTCTGCTAAATTAGCTCTTAACAAATAAACAACAACAACAACCAAAAAAAAAAAAAAAAAAACCCTTATGAAACCTGTAGGAAATCCATCTCTTGTTGGTTGGATGTAGAAGGCCAGCAGAGACCTGTCACTGAGTATTTGGAGATGGGTTAGCAGTAACTCTGAGGATGAATCACTAAGCTGGAAGAACGATTAAACAGTAAAATGGCAGAATGCAGCATAATTGCTTTGTTTTTGGGGATTTTCTTACAGTCTGTCTGCCTAGTTTGATTTTAACAACCAACCATCACAGAGACATTTGTAATGTCTTTGCTTTGAAGTGAAGAAGTGATAATTTTGGTAATTCACAGCTTTCTTACTCTTTCCAACATTAAATGTCAGCCTATTGTAATCACTTGGCTGAACTTGCATGTGTGTATCCAAGCAGCTTGCCCCCACCCCCACACCAGCAAATTCCCAGCGGACATTGGCTGGTTAAAGATTGGGATTGGATGCTGTTTTGGACAGAGGTTTGCTTTTTGCAGTTCATCTGTTGTGTTAGACTTCAGTAATAACAAGGTGGTTGCAAACGAGGTCTTGGATGTAACTACCAGGTGTGTGATCGCTGCAAAAGTGAAATGAAGGAACAACAAAGGCAGTAGTTTTCCTTTACTTTTCAAGAGGCAGCACCCAAAGCAAATGTTGAGCTCAGACAGAAATGTGTTTTCCATGTCTTAACATGAACAAGAATTCGTCTTGTGGAATTCATCATACCATTTTTTTAAGAGGGATCTTGGTATAATGAGCATGCAGAGGTTTTGGCAGCTTCTCCTCACTATGGGATTATCAAGCTTCCTGTAAAAAAATGTACAATGGCCTCACTCATTGCTTTTAGTGGCAGCCCTTCAGTGACCCAAACATGGTGAACATTTGTGGTGCTGTTGGTTTCTTTTTCAGCAAATGTGAAGGAGATCTTGAAGTACCAAACACAAGGTACTGTATGTTTCCGACTTACAGAGAGTTGAAAAAGGAGCACAAAATAACAACCTTTCCAGCACACAGGGCCCTTTGTGACACTGTCAGTTGTAAGGGGAGAATTAACTCAAAACTACCAGTGGAAAGAACTTGAGTGTGCTTTGACACCCATAAATGGTGCTGATAGGCCCTCTAGCTGAGGTAGAAACAGCCTATAGAAGTGATCTTCATGATAAATTTAATAGAATTCCAACAAGCCAACAAGAGGAAATTGGAATTTTTTGACTTTATGCCCCCAATATCAGTAAAACCAAAAATCCCAAATGGAGCAGGCTCTCATACGAACATTATTTATGACATTTACAGTCTACTAACAATTTAAACAGCTCTTTGGTTTTTTAAAGATGCAGCACTGGTAAGGTAGTGCTGTGAGAGAGCTTCTCCTGATTCAAGGAGAAGAGGACATAAGGAGACGGGTTACTGGCACAGATTCCTCATATGAAATATATCGTCTGTCCCTGTTCAAGCAGCACTAAAACATCGTCTGGTCAGGCTTTAGAAAAAAAAATAAAAAAAGGTAACCACTTAAACATATTTACTGGCATCAGTGCTGCCCTTTACTGTTAGCTGGTGTCCTGTGTTTCACAATATGCATATGTGTGCTAATTTTGGTGGAAAAAATTGGCATTAGAAACCTTTGTTTGGATTGAAATGTGAAGTAAGTTCTCAGGGGTTTGAGTGCCATGTTGTCTGCGCTGGCAGGGCTGACTCAAACTTGTGCAAGGTAAATCATGTCTGGGCAGGTTCGTGACGTTGTTTGTGCTCTTCTTCTTGTATTTAAACATAAGCAGCTGGCTGTGCGGCCTGCAACACTTACACCCTGACAGAGGTGATCCTTCAGGTGTTCACTGGAGTGTGTCACGGAAGCAAGCGAGCCAGCTGATATGAAGGTTGAGAGCCATCAGTGGAGTTCAGCAATGTTTCACACTCCTGCTCTGACTGGCTTGCCGGGTGAAAAAAAAAAAAAAAGAAAGAAAAGAAAAAAAAAAGCAGCACAAACAACCTTGGAGTTGTGTCCCGTCACAGTTCATCAGCCAAGCAAAGTCAGGCTGGCTGAGCTGTGGGAAAAGAGGGGAGCGTCACCTCAGCCTGTCCGGGCCTGCTCACCCTGCAGGGGAGTGGCAGCACATTAACAAAAGCGCGGCCGCCTCAACCTCCTGCAACGCACAGCCCGGGCAGCAAGGGTCTGTCCTTCACCCACCTAATCAACCAAGGAGTAGGACACAGACCCGACTGCCCAGTGCCCTGCTAACAAACTGTCAATAAGGACTCGCCTGCAAAACCTCATGCTCGATATGGCCTTTTCTGCTTGGCTAGTCTCACGGATATAGAGGGCGGGCACGGCTTCGTAATGTGGCATTCTTCTAACTAGGTCACAACAAGTTTCATTTTAGTGCAGCCGAGCAAGATCTGCTCGTAGCTAGAAAATGGATGTATAAATATTAAACAGTTTTTTTTATTCATGCTTTTTTTCCTCACCCCCCCCAAAACAACAGGATTAAAGAAGGGATGAGACATTTGTATTCATAAAGTAAATTGCATTTCAAAACTACTGTTAAATTATGGTGAGCATGATAATTGCTAAATAACTAACTGTTTGGGGAATACGAATACAATACATTGTTAATTGGTGCTCACCATCGATGTTTCTACCTCCCCGGAAAATGAATGTCTTTGATCATTGCTGGAATAAAATAATGTGCAGTTAAATCTCAATGCATCTGCTATTAATGCTGGTTTGTTGGTCCATCCACATTCATTAGGAACATTAAGCTGACATATTAAAAGCTGCTCTTGTTCTGAAGACTCTCAGTAGCTCAGGCGTTGAGTCACGGTTTATAGATATGCATTTTAAAGATGATATTTCCATTTTTTTTTGCCTCTATTGTTCAGAATAAAAAAAAGGTTTTTATCAGGTTAAATGTTAGTTTTTCACAGCTCCTTTCTAAAATTTTGTTTACGCCTCATCTAAAATCACATTAAAAAAGCGAGAGACAATTAAAACTAATCAGATACAACATTAGCAGTCATTCCGTTTCAGATGTTAGCTAATGCAAAATGGCGTTATGATGGGCCACCACATTAGCATTATTAATGTAAACAGCACCACAGGAGAGGCTGCTGATTTGTGTGAAGCATTGAAGCCTGATAAAACACTTGCAAAAATGGCTTTTATTGTCTCCGTGCTGCACCAAGCCTTAGCCTCCAGTTTCTGCAGCTCCATGGACACCAACACATCTATTATGTATGAAGGGTCGGCTGTGTTACTGTACAGCATGTGAGCATACATTGCAGTCAAGCTGGAACAGATAAAAGCTGCTTTTAGAGCCCAGTCCCTGTTGAAATCCCTCTGCCCACCACTTGCCTTCATTGGTCTGTATTTCATTTTTTTTCTCATACGAGACAGTGAACAGTGTGAAGCAGGTTATCCTATTTTAATTTGGGGCTCTAAAGGAGTATTCTTTAATTAAAATTCCTTGTATAAAATATAGCTAAATTCATAGAGAAGAACTTTTAATTGCAGCAGTTATAAAATGCAAAAGGGTTAGGATTAATGTGCGCAGTTTAAATAAATAAAATACAAGCAGGAGGCTAGGCTAGCTGCTAGCTTTCCTTGCTAGTTCTGCTCGAATGAGCAGAGTTCACTCCTGTTGTTTTATTTAATCTTGGAAGCTTTTCACAGCCGCTGTAGGCTATGAATCTGCATCACTGTCACAAATAGCTCAAGTCGACCCGCTGAAAAAAACAACAACACATGATTAATGTGATTATTTGTCCTGTTTTCTTTTCTTAGCCTAAACAGATCCATCATTCTGAAATTAATACCAGCTGTAATTACCACATTGATATGCATGGCAGATTAATGCACAACCCAGTCCAAAATTATAAATAACTTTTAAACAAGATTAAACACGAGATTTTGCCCACAAGGAGTACACCTGTCACAGCTCACTGCCCTTTATTTCACTCTGGCCTGCATTAGCCCATATGTCGGGACTTATTCCAGCATCCATTCACAATACTTATTGTGTGTGCTGCAGTATGAGTCTCTCCAACTTGGAATGAACAAATGCAGTTTTGTAAGTTGTCAAGACACCAGCATTCTGCTCTATTTTTCCCGTTGAAACATTTTCTACGAGCTCTGCAAGGCCAGGACTGCAGGTGAGTGAGTGTGGGAGTGCTAGGTTACACTTGTAATCTGTGAAGGGCACAGAGAAGATGAGAAATTTTCACCCAAGCTGCTGTCATTTGTGGGAAACAGATATGTGCACTATATAATACACTATGACCGAAAACACTGGCATTTGTAATCCAGGTGGCAGTAAATGTTCCCAAGGTGTCAATTAAGATATTCTGGCTGCAGGATGAAGGTGTGATCCTTAACTAGTTCGACACTGTCTGCATCTCATTGTTCTAATTGTGGACCGGAAATCAAAAATTACATTCAAATCTGAACGTAAAAATTGAGATAAAATATATCTTAGTTATATAATTTAAAAAAACACAGTGTTTTTTTCAATAAACTTCAATATTTTTTCTTCAAATATTCAAAAACAGAGAAGGAGGGAGGAAAATGTGTGTTTATCAGGAAATAAATCTTAGTATAAGTACTTAATGTAATTTGATGATTTAAAATGTGACTTTTGATACTATTCTTTAGGTATTTACATTATAGGTTCTTTCAGTACTATTTTTTTTATCTTGCTTTGAGGCATATAAACAGTGTCTATTAATTACTTAGATTTCAAGTCTGCCAATGCTTTGTTTCCCTGTGTAGCTAAATCAAATCTGCCCTCCTGTTCATCTGACCTCGCTCAAAAACCACCTTATGCAAACTCAGGCCAAAAAAACAACACCAGACATGAGAAAAGGCCAAAGAGCAACTGTGAAGGGAGATGTGACCTAACACTTCACCCAACACCTTCACCCTCTCTTCCTGCAAACCCAGTTTCGCACCTACTTGAAAACTGGAGAAGTGTGAACTCCCTCCTTTCTCCATACTGTTGTGCTACATCCTCATCAAACATCTAAATGTGGAAACACAAGGTGGTGATGCACCATATCATAATTGATTAATTGGTGTAACAAGTCATCACAAAGTTCATACATAATCTTCAGCATAAAAGTTTCTTTGTAGTCAATCACTGAAGCCTTTTAACAACATGCCATCTATTTTAATCGAATGAATTCTCGTCACTTTTTTGCAGTCATTAGTGAAACATTTATAATGATGCCAGGGCATAACATTGTAATAACAATCAATATGAATAAGAGTAATGATTACATCCAGTGGGACAGATGTGACGTGTACATGGTCAAGTAGACATTTTGATACTGCTTTTTTTTAAGTGTCCTCAAACAGTTTCTTTGCTGTTCAAGTCAGTTCAGACTGCTGTGTTATTTTCTCACAGCAAACAGAGACAAGATTACAAACCATATTAATGTGATAAAAACTGCAGCACAATGGGCCTCTGTGCTCAGCCACTGAATCACATCGAGTCAGACCAGCTAGGTGAGTGTGTGGGGGAGGGATCCAGAAAGCTGTGAAAATGGAAGTACTCTGGGGATGAAAGTAGTGATGAGTGGTGTGTGGGACACAGTTCGAGATATCTTTTGGTGAAAGTCACCCATCCCTTGAAGTCTTATCCCATGGCTAAAGCTATAGTATTAGGTTTCATTTTATAGATTACTGTGAGATACAATGTCAAAAGAAGAACATTTTCTCTTCTGTGAAGCTGTGAGTGGAAAGCCTACCAGAAGGGATGAAATCGGTAAGGTATCCACAGGAGCAGGTATCTTAATTCACTATCATCCAAACTCGGGCTGAAGTAAATTGAAATGTCAATTTCTGGATTATGACTCCAGAGAGCATGACCAGCTCTTGCAGTTTGTGAGACCCCCTTTTTTTTTAAAAAAAAAAAGAAAACCGGTTATAGCGAAGAGGGAAAATGTACGGCCAAGAGACCATAAACTCTGTGATTCGGTTAACTTGTGTGGAGAGGCTTCAAGTGAACTTCAAACATCTCTTTAATGATCTATAATCCTTTGGCAAATCTTCAGTGGGCAGCCGGAGCTTTCAAAGTTATTTTTACCAGGATGTGGAAGGCCATGACGAAATTAAGACTGAAGCAGAAAAAAAAAAATGAATACATTGCAGCGTGTGCTTGTCGCTTTACATTTTATTCGGGATGTTTTTTTTTGTTGTTGTTGTTTTTTAACTAAAGCAAAAGATAGCAGATGCCCTTAGTTGTTCAAAAATATATGGTCATCCCCTACTTAGAAAAAAACACTCTCCCTTTGTGTTGGTGATGCAAGAGAGAGAGAGAGGGAAGTGGAAGGAGGAAGAGACAGGTGAGAGGTTCTTTGCAAGCCAAAGTAGCACTGTCAGGAAACTAAAAAAAGGAGTCAACGTTGGCTCTTAATGGAACCATTGATCCCGCGCCAACGGAGGACACACCCAGCAGGGGACTGGCTCACAGCGAGGAGACAGGTGTTCGCTCGATATCTGTCCCACTTCTCTGACCTTAAAGCTTTTAATCAGCTCTGCCAGGGAGCTTGTCAATCCTGTCAAACAATGAGCAGCCCGCAGTATAGATACAGTAAGGGAGGGCAATGTGAGGGTAAAAGCTCCAAATAATACTCCTGCAGCCCTGAGGAAAAGGCAGTACATGCAGCGTACGGCTCTTTCACCCAGGCTCCCACTGGAAAGACCCTGGGGTCTTTGAGCCAGCTTCAACGGTAGTCTTAACTCTGTCAGCAGATTTCAAAGGCTATTAATGTCAAAGCGTGGGCCTTCGTGTGAGTGATTTCACCTGGGATGAAGTTTGTTTGTGGCTACAAAAAAAGCTTGGGGTTGCTTTCTTTACCGTCACTTAAAGAGAGCTTGGCATTATGGGAGATTGCTCTTGTCTGTTCACAAGCCTGGTGTGCTAATCAAGCTGTTTTTCATCTTTCCAAAATCAGTGGGTTTTCATTGGTTGAGTAAGTGACAGGGATTTCAATATGGTTTAATAGAGTTGTTGTATCTCCATGTGACTGTCTGCTTCGCTTTCCCTGCTTCTGATCAATAGTAATACACTTTTAGGGTTTGTCAGCTATACTTTCTGTCTCTGTTTCATCTAAGCCCAACGAGCCAGAACCCGTTTCTTTCTCACTAACTCACTTCACAGTTCGTGCATCCCTCTCCATTCCGAGGCCAAGTGAAGATTAACTACAGAATATCTTTAAACACGCGGGATAATTACGGTGCCGGTTTGATTGCAGTTAATAGCACAAGCTGTCAGTGGAACAGTCACACGGCAGTCACACAGTAACAATATGGCCACAGTGAAACTGCATTGAGCCGCAAAATTACCCCCAGTCACTGGCAGCTCTTTTTCACCATTGTTCATCTAATCTGAATGCCACATTTTATCTGGATGCTGCTTAGTATTAACATTTCAACTTAAATGTTGAGATTGTTCCTAAGTGATTGTTGATCCCACTGGTTGTCATCTGGGTTTGTTTTATTCAACAATGAATTCTGCTCCTGGATTTTCAACAGCAGCAGCCACACTTGAAAGAAAAAAAAAAGAAAAAAGCTCTGAGTTCATTTCCTGACGTTTTTTTTCTCGTACCCCCAAGCCCACAGCCCACCCACTGCAGTGTTTTCAGATGGAACTTTGAGACACCCAGAGTCATTTCGTGATTTTTTTGATTTCTACAAATGATTACTGCTCCCATTCTTTTTCCTCCCAGTCACATTTTAGGAGTGCCAGCGCTGTTTTTCTTGCAGTGTACATCTTTGAAAGGTTTTGGTGTCCTGGGTCTTTGTGTCAATACACGTTGTTAGACATTTAACGACCAGTGGAGACTGGAGTAACCGCCCGACTCAGCTTTCAGGCTGTTCCTTTCCCCTTGCTGTGGCTTTGTGGTCTCTTACTTATGTCAGTTGCTTTTCTTTAGAAAGGCCAGTTGCGTACTGCGCAGACATTTAAGTGTTGTTTTTCATGCGTTCTTTTGAAAAGCTTACAATCAAAAATAAAGTTACAATGTGAAGAATGAAAGATGCATGAACGATAAGTAGCCAGAACATTGCTTTTTCTGGTATTGCTAAGTCTTTAAAAGTAGCTCAATTTACTAAATATTCTATTTTGTCCTTGCTGGGAAGTCTGCCTACGGTTATTAAAGAGAAATGGATACGGTGTCAGAATGATGTATAAGCAAAGATCTGAAAATATCTTAACATTGTGTGCAGCTTGATGCACTGAAAGATGCTTTATGGAAACATACTGAGCTGTGAGAAAGTACAGTATATGGTGAAGCTGGGCTGCTGATGGGAAAGACAATACTTGATCACAGCTGGAAAGCACATGCAGCAGAATATGAACAGGGGCCTGAGATGTGGTGAGCATTCCAATGGTTATATGTATGTGGAACATGGAGCCCTACTCGACTTGGAAAGATGGGGCTGTGGTCGTGGTTTAGGAAATGGTTCAGCCCCGGTCTCAGAGTTCTGCCGAGAACCGCTGGATTTCATAGAGATTTATGATCAAAACACACATGAAAAAGGATAATTTGGCAAAGGCCAGAGCCCAGCATTTCTTGTTGAAGTGCTGCGTGTTCCCATGTAGCATCTCTGCCACATGTTAGCATCAATCTTTATGTTTACATGTCATTTATGCATTTGGTGTAGTTCCCACTATGTTTTTCATGTCAGTTTTTTCACAAAGCCAGTTATGAGTCAGAGTTTCAGAGAATTCAGGGTATGATGATCCTGAGCAAAGAGACTAACATCTTCTGGTGATCAGGAAGCAAATTTATCAGTTTAACTGCAGCAGGGAATGCCAATTATATATGGGGAAAATTATTTAAATGACAAGATAAAATAACATGTTCAGGGATAAAAAAAAGTGTAGCATATCTAACTTTATCAGCTTAAGGAATTGTGCACATCCTTCCTCCAGTGGGGAAAACACGATACTAATCCATGCCTAAATGATGTGACTGCAGGGCAAAATTCATAATCGTGTTTATTTGTACTTAATTCCTTATACACGTGCACAGAGAAGACTGTTTGCTTACAGTAATAGGTGGATGCTACTGATGATTTGATTTTGTTGCTTTCAGTTTGCATGGAATGTTGTTGCTGGAAACCATCATAGGCAATGTGAAAGCTGCTAATCAGCTAAAGATTTGCTATTGTGACAACACTTGTTTTGAGCAAATACACTGCATTTGTCAGAGTCCCATGGTGATCATGACTCAGACACATACTAAGTGTGCTTGTTAATTGATAGCAGACTGGGGCTTCAGCCCACTGCCCACTCCAGCTGGAGTGTGAATTCCCTCTCCTATATGTTAATGGATCTGCTGTATAAATGGCCTGCGCCAGCAGTGCTGGAGAAAAATAGCTTAGTGCAACACACCAGCAAACAGAGCTGTGTGCACGTTGCCCCTGCTGTCCTGTTTATGTCCCAAGCACAATTAGAGATGCACTTTGATGACAGCTAGTTCTTCTATTTTCTCCACAGATCTTTAAAAATTTATGATATGCGCAACATTAATTTCTTTCAAGAAATCTTTGGATGTTGCTCTGACATAATACAGAGTGGAAATGTCTGAAAATATCAAAAGTGACTCTAATCAAATATTGATTGTTCGTTCCTTCTTTTCACGGTTAAATGAGCCACTGGTCATGCAACAGCGCTTCTCGCCATATGTATAGAGGACCTATTTATCCCCCAAAGGCTTCCTTCCTGCTGCAAGTCTGTGAGATACCAACTGGCCCTTTTCCAAAATAAGGCAGAAATAACTCTCAAGTAAAGGTCGACACAGGTCAAATGCCAAAAACAGTATTCAGTGCTCTCGCTGACTATTTCTAAAGGTCACATTGCATGGAGTGTATGGATTTACATCCATCTGATGTGTTTCCAGTGAGTACGCAAGAGGTCACAGCTTCACATGTCCATTTTCTTTAATTATAAACAGCCAGTAATTGATTATCAAGTTTCGGCTGAATGCTGGTTTGATTTTTAAAAATCTTAATGTTTTATAATGTATCCAACACAAGTGCTTTGCATTATCACATGGAAGTATTCAGTGTTTGTACTCTATGCAAGACTTATCTTTACTTGTGGACAATGGAACAGATGGTGTGAGAGAAGGATTTGTCATGCATGGTTGTCCAGGGCCAGACTCTTTCTCAGCACTTTTTGGCAGGACTTTATATGCATTTCATGCCGTATTTGCTGAGTGCTTAAGAGAGGTATAGGGTACTGCAGTGCTGCTGGCTCAGACTGAGTCACCCCAATCCTATACATCCCACTCCATAACCATTCCATAATTCCATGTGCTTCATTGTTCATGCATATTCAAAGACAATGCTCGTGGTTCGTAGTTTGAAGAGCAGAGTGTAAGTACTGACCCATGCAAACAAAGTGAGCAACCGTCATAACACACTGTGATAAAGGCTGCAGCAAATTATCATTTTATTCCTGATTATTCTGTTGAATATTTTATAGAGTTTATTAATTTTTGAAATGTCAACGAGAATGTTTGGCATTTTTCCTCCGCAAGGCTTCCAACCGATTAATAGAAAAATAAAAATAGTTTCAGTCATCAGCCAACACTAAGAGCAAGGTAAACCTGTCTCACACTTCACATGCATGTTTCTTTCAGGTGACATGCCATTTGAGTTGAAGAGACTCTCAGTCAACCTTTATTTGATGTAAATCGAAATTATTTGTCCTTGTATCACCAGTAAAAAGAACTTCTCTTAACGTGCCCTCTAGAGATGCATCCTAATACCAAATTAAGGCTGCGGGATTGTGGTCATGATTCTCCACTCACCAACCTTTTTTTTGCAAATCTCTAACAAAAGCTCTAAGATCAGAGAAAAAAATGGCTTTTGCTCAGTGCTTGCAAATTGGCACTAAATCGCTGTGTGTGAACTGTTCAAAAAATAGCTTGCCAAATTGTTGTGATAAAAACTTAGTTATGAGACCAGACAGAGCAGTTTGGGATTCCTCCCAGTAAAAGATTTTTTTAATGTGTGTCTCACTGTCACTGATCAGTCCTGTAGTTTGCAAACCTTAATGACTTTAAGATCCCTGATTTACAAGGCAGAAAATGGTGTGGTGTGACCGGCACAGAGATCTGACGGCTTTGACAGTCATGTAGTGTGACCGAAGCTTAACCTGCAGGCATGAGGAGAAGCATGCTCATGCAGCCGTCGTGTTATTGTGCCGTGACTATGTCGACTGTGTCCAAAGAAATGTGGACACAGCCCTCGCGTCACCCTGTGCTAATACTGCGATTTCCACGGGAGGTGTGTTGCCTGCAGCATCCTCTCCCCTCCACTTTAATATCCTGAGTGCTGTAATCTGCTCACCACGTCTGACCCACTACGTGTCATTCTCACTACTTACCCTCCCTGTAACTCCCCAAAATCCTCTGCATCACATTTACGTAACCCAACCCCACCCTTCAGCTCCTACGTGCTCCGAGTCTGTACCTGCAGCAGCTGGGGTGCGGCCTGTCTGAGACCATAATGCATCACTTTGCAGCGCCTTTGGCCTCCTCTTTATTTATTGATTATCTCCCTCCTATTAAGACCTCCAACAGCTGCCCTCATTTAATGGCTCAGGGAAACTTATGCATTTTTAAAAAACAACCAGTGAACGTCATCGTGCACGCCCAATCTGGTGAAGAGGAGCTGTATCTACTAATTTTTTTTATCTGCACATGTGATCCATATCCTCTTGACTTGATTTCCTTCTGATATTGGCTTAATATTAGCAGTCACGCCTTAGCATTTCTTTTCTAATGCCACACTTTGACAGTCACAGTACCTGGATCTGGTCCCTGTATTCACCCTCACTTTCAGTCAAACGGGCAAAACTGCAGCGCTTCCAGTCATTCATTTACCAGGTAGGAGAACTCCCCCCCCCCTTCGCTCGTGACTGGCCTTTTGTTTGCTGACAGTTGCTTGTTATCTGGTATCAGTGGGTGATGTCATCTCATCGTTTGGTCAGGTAACGTCAGTGCTGTTTATTTTGTGTCGTAGAACCGAAACCATGGTGGCCTTGTTTAGCTAAGCTGCAGGAGGAGGGAGGGTCAGAGCTCTCTGATACTGTGTTTACACTCGATACTCGATGCTGTACACACACAAACACACACACAATCACACACACACACACACACACACTCTTTCTCTGTGTCTCTCTCTCTGTCACTCTCTCTCTAGGGCAAAAGCCTTATTTTTGGCCCAGCTTTATTTGCCATTGCCACGGTCAAAGACAACTAAAATCCCAGATTACTTCCAGCATATTTCCTATTAGACCAGAATAAAAAAGTGTTAATTACAGGAAATCCACAGGCAATTTTACACGCTGTATATATTAAATCCAAAGATGATAGAAAGAGGCTCCCAAAAAGGGCATTATACACTCCACTGTGTCTTCTATGTTTAGTCCTTTGAAATCTTTGATAAAATATGGAGAGGCTGTGTTTTCCAGTGTTGCATTCAAGGATGAATCATTATCCTACTGAAATAAGATGAGAAGCTCAGTTTCAGGCGAACTGATGCATCCCCTTGACATTTGAAACGCCTTAAAGCCGCTCTAGGGGCAAGCGTGTGTGGGCTTGTGCTCTGAACCTCGTGCTTCCTCAGAAACGATGGATGCAGCTACATTAGGTGAGAATCGGTGCGTACGGTTGACTGGCTGACTCTACGCACTGCCGGCTTGAAAGTTGTAATTTTAGAACCCCTGTAGAAAACACGAGTCCGTGCTGCGGCGCTCTGTCATTACGCTGTTCTCTCTCCCTTGAACAAACGGCCGTAGTTAAAATAAAATGCACAGAGACTTTAATGGAGCGGTTTCTGCACTGGGAAGTTGCCTAACGTAATAAATATTCCCGATAATCATTAACATTTACAGTGCAGCAGATGTTCCGTCGTCCTGAATGAACGAGTGTGTTGTACAAAAGACTATTTCAGATTTGAACCAGATAGTGGAAAATTAGTAGCAGGTCTACTAACCATCTGTTCCAGAGAGGTTTCACTTGCCTCTGCAGTTGATTGTTTGCTTGGGGAGACAGAGGGTAAAGAGAGCTGCTTTGGCAGGTACACTGTTGTTTACCCAAGAGACCCGGCTAAAGCACCATCAAATAAGGTCTGAGTGTAGATTAAAACAAATTCTCTGACACACACTGCTCCACCACACACAGCTCAATGGCCATGGTCAACAAAAAGCAACATTAACCACAGAGTGTGTCTGCTCCTGCAACATGAATTGCACAATCCGGCTGCATTGAAGCCTCTAGAACAGTAGTATAGCTGCCAGTTATCCCTAAGAGTTATACAAGCATTTATTCTCCACAGTATTTTGAGAAGCACTTCTGTCTGCTGAAAACATAAGCAAAATGCCACCGGTTGAGCTCCAAAACACTGTCTGTAAGAAAAAAGAATAAACAAGCTGTTGGGTAGGTTTTTGTGTGCATATGAGACAGGAGATTTGGACTCCTTCTAAACACCTCATGTGTGGTCATGAACAGAGGACTGTGCAGCTGCCGTGGGAACAGGGACGACATTAAACAGTCATTATCTCGAGTGGCTCAAGCCATGTTTTATCTATCAGCATCCCACTTAAGAAACAATGGAACAACGCAAAGCATCTCAGGCGTGAGGGGATGACGGGTCTTCATGAGAGGAGCTGTAAAAGCTGCATTTGGCAAGAAGTTCATGTCCAAATGATTTATCTGCTTGAGTTGCAAAGTGATCGCTACAAACTAAGATGTCATAAATTTGACCTTTTCTCAGAATTCCAAATCTAAATTCTGAATTAAATGTTAGTGTTGCAGAAATGCTCTCCATCTGCAGGGAGCTGCAGACTCAGTCCAGTGAAAATGGAAACTGTTTAATCTGTTCACCCCTCAAAGCCACTGAGAAGACGACATTTAGACCTAAGAAGGGTGCAGTTTATCGGCATTGCACTACACATTTTCTGAGTTTTGAAGTTTTCAAACTTCAAACAGCGACATCTCACTGCCGTTTGGGACTGACAGGGCGCCAAGTTGCCTGCTGCAGCTTTAAATAGAAGACATTAATGAGTGTCTCCTCTAAAATATGCATTGAGTCCTATTTAATCTTTGCCTTCCTCACATTGCAGCAGCTAGAGGTGAATTATTCTGAACTTTATTTGACTCAGGCAAAAATGGATTTCTGTTGGATGAGCACGGCCAAAGCCAGAGTGAATGAGCCAATAATTGCCTTTTGAAATATCGTTGGTTGTTGGCCAGTTCAGCAGAGAAAAAAAGACAATAGTGTTACATATCCATTGTGAGATGAGCTGCCAAATAGCAGTTGTTTTATGGAAAAGAAGCTTCCTCGGCTTCAGTGGATTGCACCCTGGTTTTCAATTTAGGGTTTTATGGCGTTGTCATTGTTTTATAAGTAGAGCAAGGTCTGGTTTTACATTGTAATAAAAAAATATCTGGGAACAAACAGATGCATGAATGTAGTAGGAACTTAAATTTGTTTTTTTTTTCCTCTTTAGCAGACAAAAATGAGTATTAAATGGCACTGTGATGCTTCTATTTTTTTTTTTTTTGATTTGCTACAAAAAAAGAATCAAGCTAGTTTTTCGTGTTGTGTTTGTTTTCCCATGTGGATGATAAAACTCTGACTGATTTAAATACATTCACCCCTCAGTGTTTTGCAGAGAAGATTATCCTGCAGGTCTGTATTTTTCGGGTTATTGTCCGCACAGTTTGGCCGTTTGACTGAAGGCTGTTATTAGGTGCAGCAGCATGCCACATACATTGTCCAATAGGCCATATGCAAACAACACAAAGCACATGCTTCCCCTTGCTGCCTGACAGGCCAGATCTTATTACAGCTGAGTGTTCTGTGCGCAGCTCTGTGCTGACGCCGTGTGAGTCTCTTGCTATCAGTGCAGGGCCAGACGGCACGGCAGCTGTTTCAATAGTGCCCCTTATGCCCCCCCCTTAATCCAAGTCAGCTCACCTGGTGTGAATAAAACCACTCTCCTTTTTTATATTATGCCAGCTTGGGCATACTTTCTGCTTTGTTTGTTTGTCCCATTGCATTTCCTTCCAGAAAATAAGGCTCCTTTCTCTGTATTGGCAACTCTGGAGGCAGTGGCTAGCCTCAGGTGTATTAGAGCATGACTGCCCCCCCCCCCACCAGTCACTGTCTCCCGACAGTGTGAGAACAAAGCAGCAGCAGCAGCACAAACGACAAACGGCGGCCAGCTTCAGACCCGCGGCACACCTACAAATCTCCCAAAAGCTCCGCCTCTCTCTTTGTCTTCCTCTCCCTCTAGACAGTTCTGCATCTCCTTTACTCTTTTTTTCTCCTCCTTTTCTTTCCCTGTTTCTACAGCGCTGGATTTCATGACCCCCTACAAAATCTACTTTCTAAGTGCCTCTTGCATGTATGTGACTCTGCTTCTCTATGGCTTTGCTGCTCTGTGGTGTGGTCTGTAATTACAGCTCTGCTGTGTGCTCAGCCAAGGACTCCTCCAGTCCTTGAGTGAAAGGGGTCCCCGTGGGTGCCCCCAGTCCTTTACAGAGGGGATTTGGGTTTTGCGGCTATGTAATTATGCCTATTCCTCTGGTTTCCATTTGCGTGAGCTGCTGTTTATTTGGTTCAATCTGAGTGGGGAGCATCAGACTCCAAGGAGGAAGGGCACAGTAAGGGAGGGAGGGGCTGTTTTTTTTTTTTTAATGAAGCCAGCCCCTGCCAGTATTGTTTAAGCATTCGAGTGGGGGAGGTCTGGCCAGGTACATATTTATGAGTTTTGCAGCCCCACTCCTGCACACACAGCCCCCCCCCCCAACTTCACTCACAACTTAAGATTAAATGTTAACTAGTGTTGTCACACGGTAAATTGTGTTTTCTATTTCGAAAAATTTCATACTGTAGCTGCCACAACTGGTAATCTAAGCTGTGATAAAATGGAGTTAAGCATTGCCCTGAGGTGCACAAGGACACAGGTGTTCCTCAAGGTACACATGACAAGGTTGCTGGTCCTCCCTGTCAAACTGTATTAGTAAATCAATCTGTCATCGTCAAATCCCCCAAGTTTAAATCTCTATAGAAAGAGTCTTACTGATGTGGCCAAAAGGAAATGGAATATGATG
>JAPZDZ010000024.1:22529835-22548257 GCA_029783805.1 Acanthurus tennentii
ACATGCACACCATGTAAATGGCTTAAGCAGGTAAAACCTTTGAATCTTATTTGATCACAAATAGTTCAAACCAAAGTGTAAAGTCTTGTTAAAAAGTAAATAAGCCTTAAATGTAGCACACATAGCTAGTTCAATGTCAAGCAGAGAGAGCAAAAATGAATTTAATAAACCTTGAATCACTTATCTCCTAACAATTACCACTTAAACACACAAACATCAAATACATAAATAAGTGAGTGGTAGGGTGCTTGGCCTCAGCTTTATAAGTATCATTGAGAAGCTCTGAAAACAGCAGAGGCAGTGAGATGACACTTGAACGTTTATTTCATAAGGAGAACCTTTATTCTTTCACAGTCCCTGGTAAGTCTGCAGATGTGTCAGTGTACCTCCGCGGGCAGTTTTCATTTCGGCCTGCATATGACTGAGTACTCATCGTCTTGTGTCAACAAGAGACACATCACATTAAGGATATGATAATATCCCTGACTTAAAGGGATATTTCTCAACAAGAAACTCTAGGAGGTTCTCTAGACAAATGCTTCAACTATTGTTCAAATCCCAAAACAATCCAGAACTCTTTGTAGTGGTTGAAAAGGAATTAAATCTGCTCAAATGCTATAAACTCTGACTTTCCCCTGTTTTTTTTTCTCTTAAAAAACACTTCCTCTCCCTCCTCACTGGTCTCCACAGGCATCGGCAAGCTGAAAATAACAGTATGTGTTGATGCTGTGGTTCATTTTTATCAGCTGAGAAACAGGCATGTCGCTCTCTCTCCGTCACTGTGAGCTCTACCGGTTTTCTCAACATGATAGCGTGCTGATCGCCCCATGTGATAAAACTTGCAAGTCTACGACGAGAACATCCTTGAATAAAACAAGTAGTGCGCCACACATTACTGACATCTAACAGCAGAGCCTCTCCACGCAGCCATTCTTTTCTCTGACAGAGACAAGAGACATTATGATGTCAGCTTTGTCGAGGCTCCCCCAGCAATGTGAAATTTGTTTGTCTTCGCTTGTCATGGTGGAGTCTGTCTCAATCTGTGCACTGTAGCATATTGCACCGTCGTCTCTCACATCAGCGGCTGCATAATTCATAGATTCAAAGGCCACATGTGTAAATCTTGTATATCATTACACCCTCTCCTCCAGCAGACGCACGCTGCCAGGCAGGTTGTGGAGCGTGTTGGGTGTCTTGGTCTCCCTCGCTCTCCCCTGCCAGCTTCTGATCACCCTTTGACTTTCCGATTGGCATCTTCAAGTCTGGAAGGATTGGGATCTGCGGGGCTGATTGAGCGACTTTCTAGCCCTCACTTCCTCTCTACAGGAGGGGATGCTCACTGCTCAGATCCTGCCAAGAATACACCTCATTATCCAAATGAGACATTAGCATTAGCCGCTCCCTCACTCGCACACCATAGGTTGCCCCATAAAGCCTCTGCTGTGTTGTGCCATGCCAGGAAAAGCACTGAGGGGGAAGACATTGTTGCTGCTCATTTTGCATAAAATGAAGGAGGAGGGGGGGGATACTCTGTATGTAAGGGGGTCTATTTTATTTGGAAAGGGAGAGATAGTCGGGGCTGCAGGAGTGAAATGGAAATGTCACCAGGGGAGAGCCTGTGAGAGCAGAGCAGCTGAGATCGTCGTGATTTATCTTAACATTTGTTTCTGCATGGCTTGCTGTTTCTGCTCTCCGGAGGATATGCAGAGGAGAGGGATGTGGCAGCCTGATGGAGCAGGGGGATTGGCTGAGCTCCCCCCTTCGGCCCAGCTCTGGCTCCTCTGTCCTCCTCCTCCTCCTCCTCCTCACTGTCCACCCGTGTGGTGTTGGATCTGTCACGCCTCCCTGAGAGCCTGATGAAGTAGGTCAGACGCTGTCCCAGGGTCTGACCACAGGCTGCAGAGCTGCCGCTGCTGCTGCTGCTGCTGCTGTGGTGATTCACTCATTACACACACAGCTCCAAAATAACAACAAGGAGACAAAAAAACAACATGAAAAAAAAAAGGAGGGGAGAAGCTGAGGGTAAGATGGTGTGGTAAACAAACAGTGCCCCGACCTCTCCTGGCTTAACGCGCGCTAACATGCAGATTTGTTTGCTGCATGTCTGCTGACCCAATAATTCATCCCTACAGCTCTTCCACTTAGTACTACAGCCACATGCAGGCGTGCAGGTACATGCAGAGCTGCATTTATAATGTTATCTGTAGAGAAAACATCGTTTTTAAAAGAGCACTGGTGTTTAGATGCTGTTATGAATATTTTTTTGCCCATTAAAGGTGCATTAAGAATTATTTTTCAATCCCCAGAGCATAAAAAAGGCATTATTACACCTACAGGAGTGCAGAGCGTGTTTCCTCCTAGTGCTTTCCAGTATTCTCAATCTCAATATTTATGTAGGATTTCTGCTCGAACTTGTCATCTCAGTCATGCTCATTGTTGATATGACTCCATTGTTTATTTCAGCTACAAACCACCATAAATTAAATTCAGAGGCTTTCGACCTCGTGAATTCCTGGTCATCAGCAGCTGCCAAGGTTTTCGGTGCAGTTTCTGCTCTTGAGAGATGAAAACAAGAAACTGTCTCTGTGATTCTGACAGGAACGTCCTGCAAGCCGCCGCATGTTCACGACATGCCACACATGATGTCACCAGTGTTTTGATGCCTGTATTTCACCGTTATCTCTCCCAGCACATCCTGTGCCTCTTATCTGTTGGCTCTCTACAGGGAGCTGAATTTAAATTATAATCTAGAGGGTTTTTTTTTAATGGCGCAAGCAACGTTTGCCTACATATGAGACGAGCTTATGCCTCTGCAAAATAAGTGCAAGCTAAAAAAAAATTTAAAAAACGCATTGACAAATAGCAAGAAATGGTAGATATTGGAAGGGAATGTGCGATAGGGTGAAAAAGAGCTTCGCCTCAGCCTCGACTCCCCGGGCAGCATGTTAAATTCCTGTCAGTGATGAGCTTTTATTCGATGTGGCAGCATTACATTTCCATGACTTCACAACCACTGGCAAATTCAGACAGGGGAGTAATGAGGATCGTTGGAATCACTGAATTAATGCATCTTCCCCGGTTGTCCCCGTTCTCTCTCTCACTCATTATGCCATTCTTTACTTTCCGTTGTCACTCCCCAACCTCACAAAGCCACTCGCTCCATCTTCTTTTTTCTCCCCCTTGTTGCCACTCCTATAACTCTCACAGTAGCCCTCTGTTTTCTTTTCATCTTCTGCTTGTTCCTCATTTAGTCATATTAGAGCACCACTCCCCGTACCGCTCTTTAAAATCCTCTCTCATTTTTCCCAGCTGCTGTCTTAACACCTTGTCCAAGTGATTGCGCTAAGACTCAGGAATGTTTGTACCTGTCTCTCTCTGTTTTTCATGTGAAGACATGACTGGAGCACACCCAGAAACAGTACCTGCAGGACAGAGTTGTGATACAGTTTCGCTCACTTTAAAGTCTCTTCCGCTTCAAACGCCTCCCATCCTTCGGTATCTTTGAACATTTGCTGCTGCTGGTTGTTTTTGTTCTGTAGCTTACACTAGAATACAAAGCCCTGCTTCGAATGTATCTCGCTTTCTGAAACCAAAAAAAAAAAAAAAAAAAAAAAAATTTGTCATGGACCCGATGTGTCATTTCCCCACAACAAGATGCTAGTGTGCTGCATTTTTTTTTTTTTTCCCCCACCATTTGTCTCCCTTAAAGACTCACTTCTGTTTTGCACAAATGACTCAATGGGAGAACACTCATGGAGTCATGAAGGAAGCAGATTTTTGCACTAAAATGTTCAGAGGTATTTAATCATCCACTCAATCAGGTCATATGTGAGTGTTCACAATAGCATGATTAATGCAAGACAATAGCAGCATGGTAGCAGGATTTAAACAGCTGCAGTATTTCATGTTATTCCTCACATGTATAAATCTAGCATGCCTCTGCATTGAATTATAGCCTTTCAGAGCTCATCTTGGCACCTATTAATCTCAATAGTACATTTTTAGTCATTGCAACTCAAGGTTACCCCACTATCTGCATATTTCCAGAGTGGTGTTAATAGGCACAGCCTTTTGTTGCCTGGAACAGTATCAGGGCTGTTGCTGTGCTGCTTTGAGGTCTTTTTTATCTATCTGTTGGCAGGTGTTGCCAGTAGCAATGGCGTGCTAGTGGAACGCCTCCTCCCTCCTTGGTGCTGTCAAACACCCAGATGTACCCTAACCATTTCAAACGTCTTTTATTATTAGTGTTTCTGTAATGTGATTAGTTTTGCTCCATAGCCACTGTGATTGCATACACTCACATTCACAGTAGTTACATGGGTGAGACAACACTGCCATGCAGGAAAAACTGAGAAATCTTTTTTTTTTTTCCCTCTATTTTGCTATCTTCATGTGTGCACAAGGCCAGTAGTTTAAACATGAGGTGGCGTTTTGATGTGACCTTGTGAAGGCATAAATACAGAGCAGAAGTGTGTTGGATAGCGCTGTGAGAACAAGCAGTTCTCTATGCTAAAATACACCTCTTTGAGTTGCAACATAAAAGCAGTGTGTTTCTCCACTGCACTGAAGTGATCTGATGAGCTTTTCCTGGTGTTTCAGAGCGTCTTTCTCTGCGACTAGAGTACCCTCATTACAGAGGTAGAGTCATCCCAACACTTGAATACTTCTCCATTCTACCCTTCTTCTAGTAAAACGTACTAAACAACTCCTTTAGAAACTCCATCTCATGTTTTGGAACAGTTACTTTCAAGGCTTTCTCAGAGGCTGATGTGCCAGCAAAACAGCCACAAAAATACCTCAGTGTTTATAACCGCTTTCATGTCTGTAGTTTGTATGGACAATAACACATTCTTCAATCTTTAGTGTTGACATTCTTCAAATACGGGTGTTAAGAGGTGGTGTTATTTGATCTTTTATAGAAAAGGAGGTGATGGAGAGGGCCTTTGTAAGCTTGCCGCATCATCTTTTACTGCCACTATTCTGTAGTTTTATGGTCTTTCATTGTTTCTTCCACCTCTCTTAGTGGTAAATATTGAGTCTTGGCAACTTTAAAATTGCAAGGCAAAAAGCTGTCTAATTAATATTGAATAAGAGGGCTGATGAGAGCGAAGGAAGATCCCATCAGAGGAAGGCAGTGAAAAGTAGAGGAGGTGATTACAGGAGAACATTTTCCCTTTTTTTCTCTGCACTCCCTCAATCCTCTGTATTTTCAGCCCTCTTTGGACTTGGTTGGAGGATGTGTTCTTGAGCAAGGGTGACCTGGCTCTGCTCTCTCATTCATGTGTGTAATGAAGGCCTGTGTCTGAATAATCCCATTAGGTGGTCAGATTAAAACCTGAGCTGATATTTGAGACTGTGCCCGGCGCCGCTTTAGAAATGGGAGAGCTTTTCTGTCAGCCTTGGGAGAAAAGGGTGCAACGGAGGAGCGGCTGAGGAGAGTGACTGTGTTTGGGAGGTCTCTCCTTTGGACTGATGGAGTACCGTTGTAATGAAAAAAAAAGAGAATGGATTCAGTGGCTACTTTTCTTTGCCCAACATCATTTTTTTCCTGCCACGTTCATACAGAGATTTATCATTTCCTCTTAAAAGCACTATTACGCCAATTGAGTGTAATAGGTTTGATTCAACAGTTTAAGGCAATAATTTGAAAATCATTTTCTGCTTATGTGGGAAATTTGTCCTTTATGTTTTGCATGATGAGGATGGCAGAGGTTGTCAGATTTGCTGGTTCTCTGTAGTAATTTGACTGTTTGACTTACTGTGAGGCAGCAGAGAGAATTTAATATTGAACTTTAAGGATTGCTTAAAATAAACCTTAATTTTAGCTAAATCAGGTTCAGTTAGTTCCTAAGTGAATTTCCAATCTCAGAAAGGCAGTTTCATCATAAATATTACACAACCCCACCACTCTAAATTTGTTTTTCTTGTTTATTTCCCTCAAGATGTCAGATCCTAGACTCTTCTGATTGATCACTAGTTTGTCCAGATACTGTATCCAATCAAACACCTTATGAACAGTCTTAAGCTCAATGATGTATCTTAATGTGTCAGTGAAAAAAATTAAAAGAGGGAACAAAAAGCATCAACAGTGGTGAATCTCTTCTTTAGCTCAGACTTGTCTCGCCTTGTTGCATACTGTACATGCGAGCCTGTGGTTTGCCCTGCGTGAACAGAAAGCTCACTCCTTTTCTTCCTCGCCATACGCTTCTCCTCTTTTCACCATTTGTTTTGTAGGTGGTGTAACTCTTTGTTGTTGTTCCTCTACCTTTCTGTTGAGGATTCGGCGTTTGCCATTGAAGTTAAATGTGCCTGTGCTCTGCAGGTTCAGACGAGCTCTACCTGTGCTGCTCAAGGCTTTGATCATGTTTCAGATAAAAGTCTCCTCTGTCTTTTGCGCTCGAAGGAGCTTTGCAGGTTTTTTTTTTTTTTTTCTTTTTTTGGTTTTTAGCGAGGATGTTTGTGCGAGGGACATGGTTTTCAACGCTCAGTCTTACTCCAGGCAGCCACTGTGTTAGTCATGAGCATTGTTTGTCTTCCTGTGGGTAGGCTTCATGCTCTCTCAAACAGTGGGATAAATGTGATAGCTCAGTTGAGCTCCAGATACGGTCATGGCAGGTTTGAATTGAACAGCGTATCTTTTTTCGTATTTGCAAGGCGGACGCTGACATCTCACTGTTTGTCTCTAGCAAGCCATTAGTCATTGTCTCTCTGTTCCAGATCCCAGCACATCTTTGACTTATTTGATAATTTTGTCTTTTCACTACCCTTACTTAATACTTTCTATTTTCCTCTGGAAGCATATTCTATTTTTGCTGCCTGAATAGAGAAGCTTCATGTTTTTCAGCTCTCTTGTGCATCATGGCTGTGTTTTGCTTTGCTGCTAATAATCGCCTCTTTCAGTGCTGTTTCATTTCATTAATTTTACACTAATGATGACGAAAGTTGTTATATGTCATGTGTACCATTTTATATTGGACTGTAGTACAGTATGTCATTGGGTATGCTTACTTTGACTTGTGTGAACCCTGCAGAATTGAATGTATTAACCGAAAGGCCACATGAATTAATTCTTCTGCAGTGTGTTTATGAAACTGCTTTTCCTCCAAACAGAAGAAATGATGGTTAATGCATGCTGACAAAACTTCACCCACTTTAGTCTCTTCAGTCATTGTACTGTGTGATGGTGTGGGGTGGACTGCCTGTTCATTTCATGACTGTTAATGTGACTGTTAATGACTGAGCCCTGCCACACTGTCGGTACGGGCTCCTCTGGGGTTGGTGGGGGGGGTTGTTGTGGGGCCAGGGGTCCTTCCTTTCCCCTTTGCTTTTCCGTCCTTGTCTCCCTTAATTCATCTTTCCTTAAAAAAAAAAAAAAAATGCACCTGCACAAACACACCTCCTCCCACCAGAGCACTGACACACTCCCTTCCATCTGTCTTTTCCTACCCAGAATTCCCTAACAACCCGCCACCTACAGGCAGTGAGATCCCGCAGGAGCAGCACAATCCAGGTGCCGCCATCGGTGGCGCTGTTGGGGGAATCGCCCTGGTGATCATTGCAGGAATACTGCTCTTCGTATTCCTGCGCCGCCGCCAGCGCACCTTCAAAGGTGACTACAGCACCAAAAAACACGTGTTTGGAAATGGCTACAGCAAAGCCGGTGGCTTGCCAGCCCACCCTCCCATCCCCAAGAACCTGCAGTACCCAGACGACTCAGACGACGAGAAGAAACCCGCCCAGATCGGTGGCCCCGGAGGGTTTGAGGCGAGCGAGCGCGATTTTGACGCCGAGCAAGAGGACCTGAAGAGGCCCTACTTCACTGTGGACGAAGGAGAAAGCCGAGATTATGACGAGCGGACTCTGGCTTTCCAGTATGACCCTGAACCTGAGATAGCCGACGATATGATCTCTCAAACCGATGGCTCTGTCATTTCTAAGAAAGAGTGGTATGTGTAGTGGCATGCAACGACCAAACCAAACGACCCTTTGTCCCCCACCTGCATTCCACTGCACCCCTCACCTCCATCACAACCCTGCCCTCCCATTCATCAGACTGCACCCTTCACAGTCCCATCACTCTTTTGGTCAACCTAGCAACCCCCTCTTCCCCCCTAACCCCCACCCTCCCCCCGCCCCAACATCAGACCCCATCCAACTAATCTCATTTAGAAAAACCGAGCGTCTATTTAAAGTGCTAGCAACAACAACTTCTCAACATGACAGCAGTGTATCAGTTCCATCAGGTGAATGGGCAAAGAATACAAACTAAGGTATGTAAATGGACTCGTTGTCACTGACCTACGAGGCCAGGGAGGGGATTGGTTGATGAATAATGGTGTAATATTCTTTTTGTGTATTTTTTCATGTTATAAATGTATTAAATGTATGAAAAGAGACTGCAGGTTGAGGTGTTGCTGAGCACATTTGTGAAAGTCTTACACTGGATGTGCAATTTGTTTTTGATTTTGTTTCATTTTTTTTTTATTAGCATTGCCGTTTTGTTACTTTTTTTTATAATGTCTTTTTGTATGATTTTTAAGTGATCAGAGAATTGAGAGATAAATGTCTGGAATAATTACAGGTGGAGTTCTAAGTGTTTGTAATTTTGTGGTCAAATGTTTCAGAGAAAGAAAAAAAAAATCATGATACAGGACCTGTATTATTTCTCCTGTTTCTCACTGGGGTTAGTGTTCATGAAATGATTCATTTTTGTAAATGTACAGCATTAAAGCAGATATGTTAATGCTGTTTTCCAAAGACATGCTTGGTATTCCTCGACCCCCTGTGTTTATATGCTCAATTAGCTAATCCAGCGAGAGGGAGTCAGTCTACTGAGCCATATGGACATGGCAGTAACAGATAAATAGCGGGTGTTTTCCATTTTTTAATTTTTTTTTTCTTTTTCTAAATTTCAATCACATTAAATGAGTTCCCACATCACTGAATCAGAATAGCGAGGGGGGAGAAGGGCTGCAATCCTATTACACCCACTTTCTGCTTTTCAGTGGTGCATCACAGTCACGTCCAGAAGAGGTTTGGTGAGTCTCTGTGTCCACAAAGACCTTTAAACAATGCTCTGAAATGTCTCGACTGTCCCTTGACTTGAACGGGTTGACCTGTGTACACGAGCTCTCAGTCTTACCACTACAATGAAATGTCTTAAATTTTTTTTTTGCAATGAGTTGTCATAATTGTTTCTTTCTAACTCTTTTTGTTTTTTTAAATGGATGTCGGAGAAAAGTATCAGGGGGGAATCTCCCCATGATGACTCACTCTCTCCTCATAGTTTTGTGACTATGTACTGAAGAATTGGCTTAAGAGCCTTCCCTGCTTACAGCATCAGCGTTTGCTATGAGGAGTCATCCATGGACACAAAGGACACTGATAGGAGGAAAATGTCAACTTGTGCTTAAACATGCTCTTATTTACATCTACAGAGGAAACATTTTAATATGTAAAGGGAATTCTAATAGTATCCATGCTAGACTATAAAAAGTCACCTGCTGCTTTCATGATGTTTTGATTCCATCTCTTTTTTTAATTCTAAAATGAATTTCAGGGGCTGATGGAGGGGCTTTATAAGCATGAATGGTTGTCCTTCCTCTGAGGTTGGCATCTGATCCTGCCAGTAGGGACACAGTGACCCTGTCTGAAGGCATTATATACTGTATATCTGGCTTTTGAAATCCATGTTAACAAGTGCCAGTGGATGCTACTGTAGCGTAGCAAATTAACTGTTTCCCTGCTCAGCACTGAGGTCCATCACACAATCAACAAAATGCATTTGCTTCAAACAAAAAAAAAAAAGTTCAGCGTGAAAAATCGGATAAAACAGAAGCAAAGGATTAAATCTGTGGACACAAACCACATATCTGACTGGCTCTGAACAATATAAATACTATATTAAGCCTTATTTTATGCATGTTTTTGTGTTGGAGTGGATGTGCGTATGTTGCTATTTTTTCTGTATCAATTCCAGTGCGTTTATCCTCATTTGCAGCTCAAAAGACGACACTTTGGCTGTGTTGTCAGTATTGATGGAGGTATGAATTTAATGGGCACACAGTCCCGGCAACAATATTGCAGTTAATACACACAAAAAGTATATAAATATATATATAAATAAAGATGAAAAAATAACATCTCTGTTGAGAGCAGATCTGTCTGCCAACTGGGGATGTGAATGTTTTACAGTTCATGCTTGTCTACTGTATGTTTTTAGATGAGCATGTTAATCATGAGCCTCAATTTATATTGTATTTTCAACACCAATTTACATAACAAAGTGGGAGAAACATCATCTGATTAAACGCCTGTTGATTTCAGTTTAGTTTCATTTCCTGTTGATTTTACTTTTGTTCTCTTCTATAGTCTTCTGTTCAGTGTGTCCACTGCAGTTCAAGAATGATACATGAGGTTTGCAGCAGAAAGTTTCAGAGGGGGAAAGAGCTAATTGACTGTGGCAGATTTGCTACTTTCAAACTGCAAAAGCAAATGACAGTTTTGTAGCCTTTAGTTTCTTCTTCACCTACTGTTGAATTGCTTTGTTGAAGCTTTTCAATTAATAACAATAGCTTGCATCTCAGCATAATAGAGATAAATGAGTGAAAATCATCTTCTTATCTTTAATTTTTTTGCATTCAGTGCCTATAGAAGTCAGAAGACATGAGGTAATCTGAACAGTTGCTGCTCCATCATTTAAGTTGCCATAGATGCCATAGAACAACCTAATGAGTTCTGCTTAAATACGACATGAACTAAAAACGTCTTTAGATTGAATAAATGGCGGTTCTTCAATTGCAGTAAGTCATAAGCCCTTTTTACACAGAAATCTCACAATACTGTTGCAACAATGGCCCTTCTTCGTTTATGTTTTTACACCAAACCAAATAATGCAGAAAAAGAGGGCCCCAGTGTGTGATTTTAGATAGCATGCCGGTGTAACAGACGCGAAAGAGGATGTAGCTGGTGTGCCATGTAACACAACACCATCGGCATCCTGTAAGTCATTTTATATTCGTGTCAGGCAGTGTTTTCTAACAATGCCATAACATAAAAATAACAATCATCACTGTGCCTGTTATATGGTGGTTGATCTCATCCTCTGCTTTGAAAGTGAGGACCTGCGAGACTTCATCTCCCCTGTTTTCAGACATTTTCAACCACTGTTCTTCTTTGTGTTAACAACCGACTGCTGCTACGGGCTTTTAAATCCCCCAGTGGTGGCTCGCACAAATTACACCTTCAAAACATCATATCATTGTTCCATTCTACCTAACCCTGTTATGCAGGCATCCATATGACTCTGTGACATCTCCTCTGCACTTACAGGCAAAACAACAGTGCCCCCAAAATACATTCTGTTTTACTATGTTTCACACAAAATTACAAGAAGAAATAAAGGTGCATTCTGTCTAGAACAAGCCCTGTAAAGAGGCTTTAGTTAGAACAGTGGTGGATGTTTCATCATCCGAGCTCTAGCACAACACCAACAATCTGTCTGCACTTGATCTTTAAATAATTAATCTCTTAAAAGCTGCAATCATTACCATTATAAAGTTTAATGATGCCTAAATGGTGATACAGCACTTTTTTTTCCTGTCAATACTGGATAGTTGAAGGCAAACTTAGGCGAAGAGAGCGAACCTATTCGCACATCGCTGACTTGTCTAAGCACAATTTGAAACATTTATCTAGAGAAAAACATGTTTAACTTATAAATATAAGCAAATAAATGCAACGTTAGCCCCAAGCGAAGATCAACTCTGCCCCCTTTTAAAGCACAAATTTAAGGTTTCATTTCATTTTAATTTCCGGCTTCCATTATGAAACCACTGCCACACTTTTGCTTCTCAGACATGTTGGAGAAAGAGAAACCTCTAAGATTTGAGTCGACCTCTGTGTCCTGGTAGATGTAAACATTGTCTTCATGTTGTCGGGGTGTTATGAGTTCCTATTTTGTAATACTGACTGTATCTTCATTCCATCCTAATCTACTTTTTGTATTCAGTATGTTCAACATTCCACTGTATATACTGTACATAGGGTTGAGATTATAGTGGGGATTTATTTAGGGACGACTACGTAGGGACTCTGTTCATGTAAAATATACCTATTTTGACTGCAAACATAGAGAGCTGGTGATGGATAGAAAGTTGATGCATAGCTTATTTCCAAAGTCCCGCCTAAAACTGCTCCTCCAGTACATTTTTAATATGCCACTAGCGGCTTCACTGTCATACAAAGGGGTGATGCATACAGTTTGTCGATTTAATGTTATTGAAAGAAAAATCAAAAGAAAGAAAACTGTCTGTATGCAGCCATGTGAATGTATATTTCTGAGGGTGTTACAAATATGAAAAAAAAATCTCTTGTTCAATTGTGATGACCCAGTGAAGTAACTTGTATTTGTTTTAAGCATTAAATGAGTTCAATAGTCAACGATGTTCTGTCCCAGTTCACTGATTGAATAGATGTGTGTTATCTGACTGAATGCTGTTCATGACAGCGTCACATTTCCTATGGCTGTGGATTGATTTTGGTAATTGCAGCTCTTTTTCCAGTAGCTTTGTTTAGGGATGAACGCCTGCGTCATGTGGGTGCTTATCTGGATTTATTTTTCAGATTTATCACCTGCTGTGAGCGTGTAACACATAAAAAGGTTTGTTATGCAAATAAACTCATCTTCAGTTTTAAATGTTATAGACCTTGTTAGGAAAATAAATTTAAATCCAGATGTTGCTCTCTCAAGCCTTTTAAGCACAGAGAGTGTTTAGGCATCCAGCCATGAGACAGTGCCACTGTTTTGCAGAGCAGCATCCAATATTCAGCTCCTCTCTGCCGTTCCAGTTTTCAGAATTAAAAGGCTACAGAGGCAGCTGCGGTGTTAATGCAGGATGATTCTCTCTGGATTCGGCTGCGGTTTCCTCCATTGTTCGTTTGTTTTCTGGCCTGAGACAAATCTGATGATACAAATTAAGGCAATGCAATCAAAGTGATTAGGAAATGTCTTATGACTCAGACAGTGTAGGAGATGTTTTACCACCTGTACAACATTCCCTGTTGCCCCAAACAGCCTCCACCACTGAGATATAATAAATTAAAAAAAGCCAGAAGGATCCCTGTGTGCTGATAATAATTTTATGTGAGGCTAAACAAGACAGATAAAGGGATACATGCAGCATATAACAAGGGTCTACACTGGTAATCAGTGTAGCTTTAGTGGGGTTTTCCTTTGATTTGAGTGCAAAAACTATCAGGCAGATGTTGATATTGAGTTCAGTGCTTAATGAAGCTACAGTGATGTGATGAGAGAGACCCAGTGTAGATCTAGACAGATCTGTCTCAGACTGTGGGACTCAAGTGCAGACATCTGCACTGTGCACATTAAGAACAGCCCAGAGTTCGCAGCTGTTGCCATCCATTTGCTAAAAGAGCCCTTTGTAGCCCAAGGGGCTTTGATGGCACATAGGCTTTTAACATGCATGGCCATCTAGTTTTTCCCCCTCCTAACAGAGCCGGGAGTGGAATTCTACAACATTTCCTCTATCAAAGTACTCTGAGGATGAAATATGGCTGGATTTTTTTTTGTTTTAAAATATGTTCCTCATGGGCAGTACATTCAAGAGCAAGTTTTGTCAAAGCACCTCGTGTGATGTCACACGATTCAACACAGGATAGGATCAGAGAGGTTGGAGAAAAAAGGAGAAATGATCTGACGGTCCCTGCAGATCAGTGTGTTATTTTTCTTATTATTCTAACATTTTTATGCTGCTAAGAAAGTCAGACAAGCATTTTGTTTCAAGTTAAACAAAACTCCAATAATTGCATTGTTGCCATTTCAGTTGATGAGTTCCTTTATACTCTTTTTTTTTTTCAAATGTATATTGGCATTCAATTATTAATTTCTGCTAGCAGTCAGACTGACTTTGTACTCTCTGATTTGTTCGGTAGCACGTGTTGGAAAAAAGTCTTTGCTGCTGTGAGCTGCTGTTGAGCTTTTTATAATCTGAGAATTGGAAAATTTGTATTAATCCAAGTGGCTACAGGAAGGCACACAGGCAGCCAATACCACAAGTCTTTAAACTGCAGTAATTAAATAGTTAATGAGCATAGTGCATGGGCAATTCATTGGGCTGAATACAGTTCTACTCATTGATCAGTTAGGTGGCTTTTAGCTGCAAATTGAGGCCAGATCGTACACAGATCCACATCCTGATATAAAGCCGGGGGGAAAAAATGTCTGATTTCTTTCAATGACTGGTGTTTCAATGTAAGATCTATATTCAGTGGACTCTCCTGTGTGATTTACATAATGAAATGTTCTCTCAGTAAGTATTGTCGTTGTTATCAAAAGACCCAGCGATCTAACCTGTGTTACAGCCTGTAACAGAACTAAAAAGTGCTTTGCCTTGTCACCATGGTGTGTTTATGCATAGTTCTTTCTAATAACTTTTTATTTTGGATAAACCAATTGTTCATGTCTTTTAGAAATGTGTTCTGTTCTGTTTTTGTTTTTGTTTTTACTACCTGTTTTCACTGTGTACAATTTTAGGTCACATGGGGTTGTCCAAAATAAAAGTGTGTTACTGGAAATGATGCTCTTGCTCTCATGTTAAACATTCTCAGCAATGATTTGCACTGTGCGCTCCACCAGGGTGATGGTAGACTAACAGCCTTCGGCCTTGCAGACTTTTATTTCGCTCTGCAGCCCTGTGTTGCACAAGGACAAATAAATTACCTTGACATCTTTATAAATGATGCATTTTATCATTTCAAGTTAATTAACTGCACCAAAAAAGAGCTTTAAAGGTTTATTATTACATTTTGCAAGTGATCTGAAAAGTAAATGTACTGTAGATAATGTCAAAAGAAAAATGTAATTTTTATGAACGAGGTAAATGGTAATTTGCCCTGCAGTGTCTTTTTATGTAACAACACTAAGAGCCTGCACCTGCCAGCAGCTCTGTGAGCTGTTAATTACAACAGCCACTATTAGCAAAATGCTAACATACTGCTGTTTAGCAGGCAATGTTAACCATTTTAAACATTTTAATTTAAAAGTTAGCATGCTAACATTATAGCTAAGACTACTGGGAATGTTATTTACACAGTTTTGCTGGTATTGCACACAAATCAAGGTACTAGGCAAATAAAATGGCAGCAGATAAAAAGGTAATCATTCATCCAGAGGGGAAATAAAAAGATTTAAATTGAATTTATGACAGTCGGGCTTAAAGTTGTTGAAACATTTCAGTCCACACCAAAGTGGTGGATGGACAGACTGACAGCGTCATCTCTTCGGCTCCGCTTGCTAGTGTGTCAACAAATGATGAACTGAGCAAACGACAAGCTGTCATTTTCTATATAACAACAATTACACTCACTCACTGACTGCAGTGTGTGTGCTTGTGCTTAAATTATCTTCCATTGTTAAAAACTTGTTTGTAGTCTAAAGGTGGGTTCCTTCATATTCTTTCCCACCAGTGAGAATCAACTAGAGTGTTGTTATGGTTTCCTGTAATTTAATCTAACCCGAGCCCTGACTTAAACAGCTATGACTGACAGGGCCTTGTTAAAAGATTTCAATGAACAAAAGCAAGAAATCGTAAATTGGTATTTTCTGCAGTCATGGTAAATTGTTGCTTTAGCTGCTGCACCAGTTTATGCGGTAATGTATTATTATAGTAGACTATGTTGATATAACAGTGTTGTGGTCCGAATAGACTCAAGTTTAAATGTTGCAGTGATTTTCTTTGTAAAGCATGTGAAGGAGTTTTTTCTTAAATTTAACTTGTAATACTATACATCTAAACTGAAGTAATATTAAAGACAAGTACAATAAAAAGTAAGACATTTTTGGATCTTAAAGTTATACATGTTGCCAACAAACACAACTGTATTTAAACTTTCCTCCCTAAAGTGAATTGAGTTTGGGGGGTTTGTTGGATTGATCACAAACTGAACATTTACTTGCCAGCTTGGGAGACAAGTGCTTGTGTTATGAGGTTTCCAGCTGCTGTTTGGACTCTGTTTGGGACTCTGTCACTGTGCCACAGACATGAAGAGTGTCACCATTTTATTGGTTATGTAAAACACATCATCATCCTCTCAATTATGAATTTTAATGCCAGCTATTCAATACTGCTACTTTGTTTTGACTCTTGATGTTAGTCCAACTAAAACTGTTAAATGATAATGATCAGAAAAGTGGCTCTTCACCTTAGCTGCCTGAATTTTTTCCCTTCACCACTTTCATTGGCCCTCTGATCAAACATGTCCTGAAATGACTTATGTCATCTTCAATTCCACTTTCTGCATGGTGACTCTCAGTTTGTCTGTATCTCCTCAGATGTTGTCTCTCAGGCAGAGCGCTGAGACTAAAGTTGACACACGTTTCACTTGGAGCTCCAAAAAGCAAGGCAGATAATTTGGAGAAATGTTCCTGCCATGACCAAACCAGTGAAGTGAACTAAGAAAAAGGCACTTTGACATCTCAGACTGAGATCATACAGTTTTTTTTGTTTTTTTTTTACAGCCCCCTCAGCTCTCCACAGCAAGCTGTTTTTGCTGCACAATGCTGCAGCTGAATGTTCACACTGAAACAAAGAACATTTTAAATGAACAGATCACAAGTGTTGTTTCTGAAACACTAACATTGACACCTGGCTGAGTGTTTTCGCTGTGTGTGAAGCTGATTAGGTGTTTGCCATCCATCTGGCCTGTGTATGTGCATAACATAAAAACAGCTACAGTTGGTGGATACAGTTGTGTTCACTGGATCCACTGAGCCTGTAAACTGCTCAAAAAAAAAAAAAAAAAAAATCATAGGATACACTCAAGACACAAAGCATTTATAACAGTGTCTCTCTTCATGTATGCTATTGTCTTCTGTTGACCTTGCGGAAGCCATTTTGTGCCTCTGAGGTAAATGAACTCTCCACAGCTACTTATAAAGTGTTTTCACATGAGAACATATTGCACACAGAGGTTTTCATCGCCTCAGCTGACCTACTAGCTGACTCGTTCAGCGACAAGGACACATTCCTCTCCTCCTCCTCCTCCTGAAGTAAAGATACTGCTGATAGGACTGCGCAGGTCCCAGGTGTGTTTCACCTACATAGTCTTTAGTGTGATGCACTGACTTGATAGTGCTTTAAAGTCAACCTAGAAAAAATGCAATTAAAGACTATTAAACAAATATGTTCAGTGTGTAGATAATAATACAATAATCCGAGCCGGTCAATAATACTATGATGACTGCTCGGTACAAACCTGTAAAACTGCAGACAAATATGTCAACAAATCTGCCATATTTTAATGTATTTGTTGCAAAAGAAATATTTGCTGTTTTCTATGAAAGCAGGACCACGTAAGTTAATTGAAAAAACAGTCTGAGTGTTTCTGTCCTGCTAAGGGCTGAAGATACAGACTGACTTTTCATCACAAAATTTCATTTTGAGAGAAACATTAAATCTAAACAGTTTCCCTAACCAGCAAATTTTCATTGTAACTGGAGAATAGAAGCAGTGCTTATAAAGAGGCGAATAACATAAACATCAATGGAAAGCTTTTCTCTATCAGTCAGAACTGAGCACACCCTGATTTATATGATATTTGGTTCAGAAAAGACTGAAATCAGCCATAAAGCTCAAATCTAAAACTCATCAGACTCCTCTGATCATCTTAAACCTGAAAGAAGGCTGTTTATAAAAAATAACAATCCCCCCCAAAAAACGATTTGTTCCCAGATGACACCCTGCTATTTATACCATTTTAATTCTTTAGAGGCCCCTCTCAGCATTTAAATGGCTCACAATCACACAGTGTAGTAGTATCATGTTTTCCAATTTGTTGTTTCATTGTGCAGAATATTTTCTGACATTGTCTGCTCAGTTTTGCCTCTGCCTGATAAAACACGTTTCGCACATAACCCGATCGATTGGGCATGCAGTTTACGCCCCACTGATAGACAGAACAAGTCAATTCTATTTCCAGAAAATGTGAAATTATAATGAATTGGCAATTATTTGGATTAACCCAGGATCAATCTGCTGGAATTATTATTGCCTATTATTTTGTAAATGAGACGGCTCATAAACAAACTGCTTGGATCCCATGAATAAATTTGGTGGCATCTTCAGGGATGTCTGCAGTAGCTATTGTGGACACACACACTCACATACACACACACACCAGCCCCACTTTTAAACCCTCCCATTTTCAGAGCCAGTCATGGTATGAGCAGCTCTGCTATCCAGCTGCGCATTAGCGTTCTCCAATTAAACTCAGCCATCCCAGAGCAGAACGAAAGGCCTAAACCCTCTGGTGAGAAAAGTGCTGACAACCCTCATCTACAAAGTCCTGCTGGGAATACTCTGTCCCTGTGACCATTTACCCAGCGTCAAAGAAGCCCTCTGTAT
>JAPZDZ010000024.1:22548357-22568009 GCA_029783805.1 Acanthurus tennentii
ACCCTCATCTACAAAGTCCTGCTGGGAATACTCTGTCCCTGTGACCATTTACCCAGCGTCAAAGAAGCCCTCTGTATATGTGTGTGTGGATGTGGGTGCATCTGTATGTGGGTTTTAAGAGGGGCAGAGAGGGAGTTACTGTGCATACCCTTCATCTCTTTGTTGACCGATGCTTTTTCTGCTCTGAGCCTTGATGACCTTAGACACACAATCGCTGTTGAATTACAGTATGAATAGACATTTCCATTGCAGTGACAATATGTATGGAAGAACTTGTGGTATATGTCATGCAGATTTATGATGAAGGGCTGCTGAAAAATTGTTTGTTGAAGGCCAAGGCGCAATGATCAGCTTGTTGACATTTTACTTGATTTAGTGCAACGCACACATGTCCTGTCCTCTCACAGACTGAAATTAAAATTTATTTTAATGTGAGTATCTGAAGGCACAGGATGATAAAAAAGATCGAGAGTGACGGTCTTCCTGACATCATCAATTACACAGAGACTGGGCGTGGATGTAGGAACAGAGAGAGAGACTTCAAGGACATGATATCAATCTATTAAATTAGGTGCACATTATGTTAATGCATATAGGCACATTTTTTGTCCTTAGCCCAGTTAAAATAAAGAACAGGTATAGATTGTTCTGTTTTTCATTATTTCTGATGCAAATTTAGAATTTAGACTAAGCTTGTCTTGTTTATGAGCTGTTTATGCCACATTTAGCACAAACAACAGAAAACCAAAGGCATGTTTTCGTAAAGTTTTTGTTTTTTTTTCTGTCAAGAAAGTGCTGGCAGGGTGCTGGGGAGTGCAGGATGAAGCGCTGCACCTTGGTTTTTATGACATTAATTAGGTAGCTTAATGCTACCTTAACAAGAATAACTACACAGATAACAACAAGTTTAAAACAGGAATGTGACTTAAACACACCTTTCATTAGCAACATTTAGTGTGTGGTCAATCTGCTTAAACAAAAGGTCTTTTTCCTTCACTATCAATATGAGTTTCTGTCTGACATATTGTTTATCTAAGATCGACAGACTCGGCCATCAGAAGCTTCTCCTTTACTCCCTTGGTCACCATGGTAATGTCCTGTACAATTAAATATATATGATTTGTTTCTTTAAAAGGGGTGACAGTAATGACACCAAAACCTTTCTTAAAAGTTCAGAGATTTTTGATTAGAAGCTTGGTGCAGTGCTCTTTCTCCAGACGGTGCATGCTGCTTCATTTGCTCTCTGTTTATTGGAAAAAAACTGAAATAAGTTGGTGGCACTCAGATAAAAAGAGACATTACGTGGACCCAAACCTTAATGTGTTGCAGATTGGAGATGATATTGACAAATAATATATACACAAGCTCTTTATCACCAGAACACTGGCTGTTCTCTGTTTTTCATCTAAATACCTCGTAAAATAAAGTTCCCCCTCTGGGATACGACCAGAACTAGTCACTGCAACGGATCCTGTCAGGGTACAAGACCATGCTGCCTCAGGGATGCTACAAACAGCACTAGGACCAGTTTCTGAGGAAGCTGATGGATATTGGAAGCTTTCGGGCAAACAACAACCATCCCACAGCTGATAAACACCTCATCGAGTTCATCAGTTCTGGAGAGAGCTTTTCTGCAGCTGGCGAGGATTGAAACGTGAGAGTCGACCTCTGTAAACAGCTGCGGTTGCCTTGCAGGGATCACCCCCACATCAGCCTGGACAAGCACAGTGCTGCCATCATTCAGCTCACCTTCTCATAGGAAGAGGGATTGCAGGCTGGACCACCGTCATCTACCCGGTGAAACAGGGCTGCAGGGGCATTATTACAACATCAAGACCACAGTTAGTTCTGGACATGTGGTTTACTGGGCTGAACCGCCATAAAGCATCCAAAGACCTTGCAGAGGAAGCAGGAAAAGGGCTGCAGCTCAAGAGGACTGATAGGGATTGGAGTCCATCAAACAAGGAGGTCAGCTGCGGGGGGGCTGTAGGGAGCTTCACCACCAGGAGATTTACCAGGCTTAAAGGAGTAAGACATCAATGAGCGGTGGTCCCAAGCTGATGACCCAGCAGCTGACCCCCAGGGCGATAAAAGGCAGAAATGTGCAGCAGGTAGTAACTCTCACCTTTACAGTTCACACTTGTTTTCTTCAACAGGAGGACTAATTACGTCTCTGCACAGTCTGTATTGACGTGTATCTATGAATTCTGTCCTCGGGCTAAACCCACTTCTCAGCCACTGTCCTTGGTGATCATCATGCATGATTCCACCGCTCCCCCCCTGGGAAAGAAATGCATCACATGATGAGTCAAATCTCACTCACCATCATTATGCCAGTTGAACGTAACATTCCCCCTGCCCTCCAGACATAAAGCATGCCAGAAAATGAACCTTCACCTGTTAAGAATCAGTGAACCCGCTGACTGTGGGGAGAGCTCTCCCGGCCTTTTTTCAGAATGATTCATCAACCCAGTTACCACCGAGTTCCAGCGTCTGACAAATGGGACAAATGGGGTAAATTAAGAATCCACTGTCTCCCACCCCCACACTCTCCTCACTGACTATTGACTCTCACAGCTTTATCAGTGTACATTAGTGTCAGTGCCAGTCTACATTTAGACTAACTGTGCCAGAAGAGGCAGCCCATCAGCACATACAGGCATGTCTGTCATCATGCAGAGCCAATGACCCTTTGTCAGAAACAATCCTCATCAGTGGAGCCACTAGGCCAGGGCTGCACTGTCCAGTGGTTACAGCAGTGACACTGTACTCCACTGAAAACAAATAATACTGTTGGGTTGAGTATCTATTTAAACTATAATACTGCACTTGGCGGGATTTTTGAGTCTGAACACACCTGCAGTACCAGTCTGTGTCATTCAAAGTGTCAAGTCCCTGGTGATCAGATGCCACTGATGACCTAAAAGTGCAAATTAAACAGGAGAAATATTCAGCATTGACAGACAGAGACTTATCAAAACTAAAGAGTCCAAAGTAGAGAGAATATAAATTATCTACTTAATGGGATCAGTCATACATGTACTTTTGACATTCTTGATTATAATGCACTACACAGTGATGTTTCGACCACTTTTTTTGTCTGCTTTTGATGTTTGTGGAATTTAAATCTACCTCTGGCTGACAGTGTTTTAACTTCAAGCTGAACCTCCCAAAAATGTCGAATGTGGCAATTAAAATTTAAATGTCATTAGTTTTTTAGAGAGCAGCAGTTTTAAAAAATGGATCATTTCTCTCCACAGTTGGAAATGAGACAGGGATGTGGAGGTTGTGCAGGAAAAGGAGCAGTAGGATCTGATTATACGCCAGGAGGGACACACACAGGTAGCTGCAGCAGCGGCTGACTTAACCACTCAATTATCTTTGGGCAGCAGAGGTCATCAGAGAATATTTAATTGAGTCCAAAGTTCTACATCTTACACTGCTTCATGTCTCAGGAAATCTGTAGCGTTGGACTTACTGAAGGTTCAGAATTACTGCTGACAATATAAATCTCCTGATCGGCCACAAATGCACACAGAGCCAGCCATTGATTAGATTACAGTGCTGTTTGCGACTCCATCTTTAAAAAGCTGATCCATGCAAAAATGCAAACAAACAAACTGATCCTCACAACACAGCCAGTCGAGACTAATTTCCCTTAAGTCTCATGGCTGGTTGCCATGACAAGACTCAACCAATTAGTTGCCTCAGGAGGATTGGCTTTCTCCAGCAGAGGCTTTCAATACCCCAACCTGAGGTCAGTCACCGGGCCCTTCTGTGAACGTGTCTGTTGAATTTAATTCATTTGGGAGCAGAGGCCTGAAAAATGGATCTGACTTAGATCTAAGAAATGTAGAAGGGACTTAGAAGGAATTCTGTATAAATCTTTATAGCAACACACCACATGAAATCATCTAGTTTTTTAGCTCCCATCATCCAAGCCATCTCTACCCTCTGCTGACCATTGCAACGAAGGACATGAGCTGAATCAAGTGCTTTGATAACAAGGATCATACAAAATACAAGTTAGCCGCAGGCTAACCAGCTAGTGAGCAAGTGGTTTTCAACCTCAATTCAGGAGTCTTTTTTTTCTCTACTGGTTTATTCCACGTGGAATGTAATCTGTACCAGGCTATTCTGTGACTTTGTTGCCGGTAAAGCAAGTACATTGTTGGTAACAAAGTATTTCCAAGGCCGTGTCTGTGAGGAGACTGAAAAACCAGCACAGTCTGTGGGAATTTTTAAACATACAAAATATGTAACTTTCAGTCAGACATCTGTAACAACTTTAAATCAATTTATCTTTGGTTTTTATTTTGTTGAGTTGTATACTTACATCATCCCAAATGTTTCCTACAACATTCAAACTCAGAGAAATCTGTAATTATATGAAAGGTAACAGTGGTTTTAATTTTGTCTGTTTTTCCTAACTTCCAGGATAAGACTAGTCAGAGAGTGAGGAGGAAAGTTAACTGCTAACTGACTAAACCTTACATCACCTTACATTACATTACCTTTAATTCATACATTACCGTGTCGGTGAATATTTCTACCTGAGTCACACAGATCAATATATTCTGCAACAATAGCTGTTGAACAATAGAATGAACAAACTGAATGATCTGATGTTACTTCACAACATTGTAAAACTCTATTATGTTAATTTGTGTTTTTGACTAAGATCTCAGCGAAAATTACATTTTGTATTATTACATATTGTATGTTTACACCAAGTTATCCCTCTGTGCAGCATTTGATGGTTTTTGGGGCAAAAAAATCTGCGATATCATGAAGATGCTTATGTAGGATAACAGGTAAAAATAATATTTTTTTTATTCTTCCTTTTATATCTTAATTGGCAATGAGACCAAATAATCGAGTGACAGACGGTGCCTTCACAGACAGACCAAACTTTCTGAATCTGTCCAACTTGCTCTACTGCTACTGCAACTGTTAAACTTAATCATTTATGCAGTAGGAGTTTTGCTACTGTATCAAAAACTAGTTTGACTGAAGTCATTTATACAAATGTTAAATATCCAGGACCATACTGCACTTAAAAACATTTTTATTTTGTGGTTTGAGTGCGATGAGATTTTAACAATTCTCAGATTCAAATGTGCTAATCAAGGGTTGAAATAAGTTAGCATAACACTTCTTCTGATTGGTGACATGTTTATTTATGTCTTTCTCTCACCGAAGATGATGAAGGCGCACAAGCAGAAAATCACACAGACCTTTTTTAAAAGAGCTTTGTCATCTTGTTTTACTCAGAAGTTGGCAGAAGATGTGGCCTTTGGAGGTATTTCCAGTTACATTTACAACGTGTTGATCATGTGCATGTGCAATGCGCATACTGGGGTGTTTGCTCTGCATAAGCCACCATCTGTTGCTAAATAATCAAATCACTTTTATTGCTGTTCTCCTTTGCAACGAAATGAACATTGTTAGACAATCACAATACTCAGAGTTTGAATTTGTTGACATAAAGTCAACTCATTTGAATCTCTGCATAGTTTATGTATCACTGTGTAAGATTTGTTTCCAAGGGGTTTGATTGTTACATCTGAGACATGACATAGATAATACTCATCAGCTTGTATGATTAAACGAGTGCATACAATAATTTGACAGGAGAATAATGCTTGGAAATGCTTTATGCTTTGACTTGCACATCCGTCTTGGGGCCTGGAAGGCTGCCTCTCAAAGCGAGACAAAAACAGGGAATGACTCACTCTACATGCACAGGTAGTGACAGGAAGACTTCCTGCCATGAAGCATCTTGTCAAAGGGAAATGTGATACACTTATGTTGATTTAACAGGTTTTCCTACATCTATTGAAAAGCCTACTAGCTTCCTGTTTGAATAGAGGGCATTTGGCATCAGTAAATGAATGCTTCATGAGTTACTTGGCGTAATGTGGCTCTCGACAGAATAATACAAAAGAATGCAAAGCTTGACTTTAAACCTCTGATTAAACAACATGACCACAAAGCTTAACACACTTTCAGAGGATTCAGTTGCCTCACGCCACTGTCGCTGTGTCAGATGTACTTTGTTTGTCCTGTCTCCTTTTTGCTTGTAATAATTAACATGATAATTTCTTTAAGAGGCAGGAATGTGCTCAACTCATATCCTCCTTCTAAATATTTGTATATGTACTTGTAAGTATTAATGGCTTTGAATTATTCAAAAAGAGGGTTTTTTTTGACAGCACAGAACTCTATGCTTTTTTTGAGCATTTCAGTGACAGCATTGAAGGATATTTTCTTGGCAGTGACCCTGGGGCGTCTAACTGGAGAACTACATGTGCTCGTACCACTGGTAAAAAAAAAAAAAAAAAATCTGAAGAATAGCCTCAGCAACACACATCTATCAGCTGACTGCAGTGTATGAGGACTATGTTGAAATACAATTCATGTGGACTTTTCTTTTGTCAGAATAACAGTTGAATAATGACCAGGGCGACCGCCCACGGAGGGATGTCATCAGAGGACATCTCTGTAAACACAGTGATTTATCTGAAGGAGCTCAGTGCTTTTACACACAGTGAATGGCTTTTGCACAATATATACCATCACAGTGCTGGGATAAAACAACAATAACAACAACAAGAATGGAAGTAAAAATGCAGTTTAGTAAAACTTTTTGTCCCCATCTATGAAAACTGTAGCTGTTAACTCATTAAAATCAAATATTAGAATATTTTTAAGTTTTAATTTGCACTATTGCAAAGAAAGGTAATATTTCACCTGTACAAATAAAAGAATTTCCTGTTATCTAAACACTACAAACACTGTCTTATTTAAATAAAGTAAAGGAATAGTTCAACATTTTGGGAAACATGCTTGTTAGCATTCTTGCTGAAAGATAGATTTGATAACCACTTTCATGTTTGTTTGGTAAACATCAGTCTGCAGCCTATTAGCTTAACATAGCATAAAGAAAGGGGAGATTGGCTTGACTTCTGACTTCCTTGATATAAGCGTGAGAAAATCAGCTACGACTCCAGAATGTCACTTTTGCAACCACTTGAAAGATGGAACGTTGTCATTATCCTGGTATTTGGATCTGGTAAACATAAATGTGGGAAGTTGGGTTTGCTTTAGCAATGTTAGCCATTTTAGCATCACCACTGATAATAATACATCAGGCCGTATTTTGTGCATATAAAGACTGTAGCAACATGTCCACTGATAAAGGTTGGACAGAACTGTGTGTATTACTGATTTAATGAGACACTAATAAGAAAAAAGTGCCAATTAACCATATTAGCACAGCTGTTATTGTCACTACTTAGCAGCCATCTTGGAGTTTGAGGTTGGGAGGGGCAAGGTTCTCCTGTCTTTTCAAGCAAAGATTCAGACTTCATGGGGGTGCCAGTTGAAATTTCCCACTAAGAACCTGACTTTCTGGTTCAAACAGAAGGCACAGAGAGCCATGCAAGGCATTTCCATCTGTTTACAGTGTTTGTGCTAAGATACGCTCAATGGCTGCTTGTGATAGCCTTATTTTTACCACGCAGTCATGAGAAGAGACATGAAAGAGGTGTCAATATTTCCATCTAACTCCTGGAAGTAAAGCAAATAAATGGATTTCTGAGTGAATGCTGAACTATTCCTTTCAACCTACTTGTTATTCCATTGCTGACAATCAGATAGTTTAAAGTGTGAGATCCCTCTGACCTGGATAAAGAGAGAAAAAGAGTAAAGTGGTCGACACTGCAACTCCCACTAACAAGAGAAAACTGTTGAGTTCAATAAACTTTATTCAGTCCTCAGGCTGAAAAACAAAACAAAATAAACAGCAAACATATGCCATAATGTGCAACTCAGCATCAGCTGTTTACACCACTCACAGATACTGATACATTACCACTATCCCCCTCAGCACTGCAGTAAACAAGGTGTTGTGAAATGTTAAAATGAATTTAATTTAACTTATTGTTAAATGGAGTTAAATCGAGTTTCAGCACTTTTCATTGTTGCTAAATTGCTTAATCTGATAAAATACTGCTGTTTTATACGTTGCAGTAAAACGGAGGAAGTGGTATTGGTTTTTCTACTTAAAATTCAGGGACTGGTGACTACTAAAGTTGACATAGTGTGAGTGTCTGGTTTTGTGTGTGTTTTATTTCTAAGACTAGTGCTCTCTGTCCGGATAACAGGCCTGTATCTCTCACCCTGAAATTCCTGCTGTATGCACACATGATCATCATGCCTTAGGCTACCTGTTGTGATTGACAGAAGTCAAAGCGATCCTTATACCTGTAGACCAAGCCTTGTTTTCCCAACACTTAACAAGCTTTGCAAGGTTATTTCAGGACAAAGAATTCACCTAAGTAACCTTACTGTTGAGCATTTTGACCTCGAGCTAACAAAGGTCAGTTAACAAAACTACTGGTTGTGCATGAACATATTATTTTGCTTCAGCTATAACACCTATTGCCCCCCAAAAAGTGTTGTTGAGTTACCTAAACAAAGGGCAGCTAATTTAGTCTTCAACACTTGTTTCTACAAGGAGCTTGTGAAATATCTTAATGAAAGCAAGTATGCCATCATGCTTTAGTTAAAAACAATCATGCTGCTTTATTCAGTTTATGAAATAATGACAACGCACACTACAGTGACAGCTCATGAACAGAGCTGCAGGCTAGTCTGAAAATACCTGCAGGGCTCACAAAGAGAAGCTCCACTAGAGACGAACAAAAAAACAACAGGATAAAAGGAGAGACACACACAAAGAAGGAGCATTCACACACTTAGATATAATTTCAGAGACAATGTCCAACCTGATCTTGTAAAAATATCCTTCTTTTTTTAATAGATTATTCTAGTTTATGTCATGTTTGTCATAAAATCAGTTCTTGCACCAGTATTCTTTCAAGAAATGATGATTATATTAAGTTTGAGATCATGGGAGATTTGAAAGTGAAGGTGGTAGATGTATTTTATATTATACATATTATATGTTATATATTATAACCCTATGACTTATTTAATATTATAGCGGCTAATGTGAAAAGCATAGTGATCTCATTGGATATTCAACAAAAGAAATATCACATTCTGAAGAAAATGAATTAAGGAGAGGTGAGAATACATTAGGCTATATGATAAGAACTGTATCAACAGATTAAAATTAATGTTAATGAGCTTCATCTATTCTTTGTCATTGTGCTATTTGATTGGATTGCATCATTTTGTACATTTGTTCATGTTATTGTGTCCACTCTCTGTAATCACACTGCTATTATATATCTGATTAAGATAGACGTATATTCATTACATGTGCCTTTTTGAATGACCACAGGTCTCAAAGAATGTCTTTGAGCTTCATTGTAGAGGAGCTTAATATGATTTTGTGCACCCCATAATTAAGTGCCTGTTCGTCCATCAGGTGATGTCTTTTATTTTTGAAGGGCTGTGCTGCTGTTCTTGTTGTAGCAGTCCTCTTCTGTCATCTATTTTCAGGCCAGAATGAATCAGCTTCTCCTCTCTTTTTTGTCCATTTTGACACCCGACAAAACTCATCGCCTCTGAGGGAATTGGAGTAGAGGGTCTTGTTTTGTTCTGGCAGTTCTTTCAGGAGTGGCCATCAATCAGGTGATCTATTGTGTTAGAGAGGGACCTTTCTCTATTGAATTCATGACTTGCTGCAAAAAGCAGATGCTGCAAAGGTATTGAAAGTTTGCAGGGTACATTATAATCTGATGTGAAAGAGCCAAAGAGAAAGACGAGGGGCAGTGCCTCATAATGATTTCACTGCCAGTTTATATGTCAAGATGAGATGACCCTATTGGACGGTGCCTCGGCTTTGGTAGCATTTGTATTTTATCAATATTCTCTTTCGTGATTTTTCTCCTTGGATCATGTTCTGGTACAGTGGTTCCAACAAAACAAAAGGAGCAGCTCAGATTATTTGGCATTTTCCAGTAATTGAAAATAAAGTTGAGATTGTGATGAAGCACAGCAATAAAAATGGATCTGAGCTCCTCTCATAATTGCCTCTTTTTTTTCATTAAAAACAACGATAATCTTTTTGATAGTAGTTGTTTATTGGTCTGACACTGAGCTTTTTCTTAGTTTCGTGACAGACTGTTGATAAATCAGCAAACTTTTTTTCCATGCAGCAACCAAATGTTGATAGATTTGCTCAAATGTCAACAGGCTGCAGCAAAGACAGAAAACAGAAGGAAGGAGTTGGTTTGGATTTGTTCATTTCTCCTGATGCTCCAGCTGATCAATGAGAGGGTCTATGGTGAGGTATCATGAACACATTTACTCTTGTTTCGAAGAGGAGTTTGTAACTCTTAATTTGTTTGCATTGTCAGTCAATGCTTGTGTTCTTCAGGCTGGAACTGCCACGACTAGGGATAAATAAAGTGTTCAGTCTGTTTAGAGGGCCGTTGATGGAGGGGAACCTGAAACAAAACAAGGGTGTGGGTAAAATTCTGACTGTGTGCATCATTTCTGCGGATGAGGACTTTGGGAACAGTGCATGTTTGTTTTGGGCTGGGAGAAAAATATGAGATTATTCTGACAATACTCGAGGTTAGTGATCCTCAAAACCATTTCTCTAGATACCACACTGATGTCAGAGCTTGTTTTTCAGTATTTCTGAGCATGTGCAGCACCATTTCAGGATCCAGTGCTGCTAATGGTGCCTATTCAGAAGCTCATATTGCATTATTTAGCACTAAAACTTGCAAATACCCACAGCAACAAGGACACATTTTTTATAGATCCAAACAGACAATGAACTTTGTGAATATCTTCCCTCTTATCTGGCTTTTCAGCTGAACACCTGTTGCTTGTTGCATCTTCATGCTCAATCTCTTCTTGAGTGGTTCATTGTCATTATGCACATTTGGTAGTGTAATAGCAGTTATACAATGTCCTGATTTGCATGTGTGCCTTTAAAAGAGATGCTTCAGAACCATGTGGCCATAGGCATGCAAATGACAAACACTTCAAGTAGCACTTTTCAGAAAACATTGTAAACAACTTTTATGTTTTTTTGAATTCATCACATTTCCCACTTAAAGTTATTGATTCTTCACTCTGGATTGATTCCTCACTCTGGATTTTTTTTCTCTTTCAGACATTTTATCGGAGTATGCTTAGCACTTTCATAGGTTTTCTCTATGTTGAAATTCTTTTCATATTCTCTGTGATATGGTTTTCAATTGCACTGTAATTTTTCAGGACCAAACGATGGCAGTCTGCGTCTACACTGCCATAGTGATTGTTCAGTTGACATTTAATATGGTTCAGGCTCAGTCTTCTCTCAGCTACTTCTGTGTGGCTTTTAAATGTTGCTAAGTGAAAGTTAAAAAAAATAATAAGGTTTTCCCACCCCCTGCCAGCTCAGACCAACATAGCTCCCACACAGTGTCTGCTCTGAGGTCTCCTGTGGAACAGTTTTGTCAGCTGTGTGATGTAGGAGTGGATAATGACATGCTTAATACAAATGTCTCTATTAAGTCATGACGGACAAACACTGGAACTCAGCAGTGGTTTTCAATTTTACTGGACAAGGCTCGATTTGAATAGTTGTACTTTAGACACGATGAACTGAATTTTAAATAATAATAATAATAAATGGAAAATAATGGTGATTGAGTATAATAGACCAAAAAAGAGGCCAGTAATCTCCTGATTCGACCTGGCCACACATCATTTCTTTACATAAGTAGCAGTTCTTTGCAAATACTGCCAATTTATTTTAGTTTTTTTTTTTTTGGTCATATTTACAGGATACCCCCTTTTTTCTTTAAAAAACTGTTGCAGCAACACTCTTTAGCAAACTTGGTCAAATTAAGCAGAAGATCAATTTGACTTTTTTTTTAACCTTGATTGTTTTCTAACAATCTGCAAAGTGCTTCAAAATAGTAACTTTTGTTTCCCTCTAACACTAGCAAGGCTATGCTTCAGTAAACTGTTTATTTTATAGATGTTTCTTTACAACAAGCATGCATTTAGTGATAATATTTTGCAACATTTGTAGGAATTATTTGGAACTTAGGAAAATACACCTTCTTGTGCAAATGTTACATAGAAGGGTCAATGCTCCCATATTTATCTGTGAAGTTAACTGTGAGGCGGCTGTGAGCTGATTAGCTTAGCTTAGCCTAGCTGGAACCCTGGAAACAGCCTCTGATTATCAGTAGGGGCACCAGCTCATCTATGACTCCATAACTTACATATTAATGAACTTTGTTATATAATACATTTCAGAAAGGATGAGTAAAAACTACATTTTGACATTTTACAGAAAGTCATGTACTAGACTATATCTCAACTGTGAGCTGTTGCCAGGCAACCAATGGATAAATTACAGGAAGTTACAGCCCCAGCAAAGAAAGTGTTCAAAACTTAAAACTGTTTTCAAAAAACATGTATGATTTCTGTTCAATTGGATGCAACTTATTTTTCAAAATTTACGGTGAATCTGTGTTTGCCACAAGAAGTTCATTCTCATCGATGAAGTACATCATTGAGGTGAATTAAGTACATTTTTAAAGCTAGAGTTGGCATCTATTAAAAAAACAAAACAGCAAGGCTAGATTTTGAAATTATTAAAAAAATATCTCATCCACTCTTTTCTTTCTTCCGAAGTCACTACCCAAAACACATGATCACACGCTGCCTGGCTGTTTCTGGCTGATGAGTCCACAAGAGAGCTGTGTAGAGACGAGCGTAGCTCAATATCATCACCACTAACTAAATAAGAAAAATGAAAAAGAACCCCCACAACAAAAAAAACCCCAGATAATTACCTGTCCAAAGGAAACACAGCTGCCTTTTAAACTCAGTTCTAACAATCATTGAAAAGTATAAACAGACCAGTGATGAGGTCTGTTTTATGTGCCTCACTTTGTGGAAGACTCTGGTTATATGCAATGACACCAGAGTGCATGTTAGTATGCAGGTAGTTAACCCTTTAATCATTTCTCACAGGTCATTGCTTTGGTTCATTACAGGCCTGCTGGAGCCACACGTGTTTGTTTTTTCTTTGCTTTATTTTGACATGGCATTGATTTTATTGATTGTTGTGGGGATGTGAAGAGCGTTCAAAAGAACATAGAAAAAATGATTCTTATACATTATATAGCATAGCTTAAAGGCTTAAAAAGAAAATGTTCTCTGGAGCATGTTTGTAGGATTGACATGTGTCACGGCCAATCACAATCCTCTACTTGTTTGTTTCACCTCACTTAAACTTCAGATTTTACGGTTGTTTCTGTGACTGTCAAGATGTCAGTGAAGAGTTAAGTTTAACCTCCAAAATATTTAAATCTGTGGTTGACGTCAGTGACAGGACTAAAAGGACTGAGATTGGTGGCCGCCATCATAATGCCCTTCTCTTTGAGTCCAGAGTGAGATTAAGGGAAGAGGTCTCCTTTGAGACTTGCGAGATAAAGAGTTTTTCACTCCCGATGCCCTCGAGAGACTCTGCAGAAATGATTAGGTTCATGTGCCACTCAATTATCTGTTCCCTTAAAGCATTCTCTTTGAGGATGCAATTATACAGGATGGATGTGAATGAGAGCGTTGGACACTGTGATGTGGGGCTGGCCACTGCTGCAGCTTTGAATATGGTCAACTTAATAGATCACACATGTCCTGGCAATGTTTGTATTTTCATTCACCAGACAAAAGTCATATTCTTTGTGGAATAAAAAAAAAAAAAAAAAAAAAGTGGGGGAACAGCATGCAGCATGACGTTTCTCTTTTCCATCTGTTCAGTTAATTTGCCATGAAAAGCGCTCCTGATACTTTTTTGAACATTTCTGTGTTTTCTGTCGCTTTCTTCTGATTTGATGTCACTGTCCGAGAACGAGTTGGACCCTGTTCTTTTTCTGGTAAAACTATCATGATGGCGTTGTTATGGCCCCAGCTCCTGAGTCTTTATGGAGAGGTTTAACTGTACGCTGCCTGCCTCACCAGATCAGGTTTCTGCTGTTCCCCCACTGAATCTCCCTCAGGCCCAGCTGCCTGGCAAAGCATTCATGATTAAATGTGAGACACGAGCCATCCTGCCAAGAGAAAGCAGGAGGAGGGGCTGCTGGCTTAGGACGACCACAGTTTGGAATTTCTTTGCTGTTTGTCATACACACAGAGAAAAATGAAAGCAGATGTAGGAGCAGGGGGAAGAGGGGAGTGGAAGGGAGAAAAGCAATCATCAAAGACAAGAGGTCTCTCCGGCAATAGATACTGTAGGAATAAATCTAAAGCAATATTTGTAAAGCAATATACGCTTTATGCAGAACAGTCAGCCAAGTGGGGTTTTAATTATACAAACACTTCTCAGATGGCACAAACAATTTTATTGGTTGGATCAAACCACAGAGGGTGGGGCCAAAAACCCCACAGTTTTTTCCTGGCTAATACACTGAGTCACATTAAAGTTCTGCTAATGTTGTAATTATATGGGGAGAAGGGGAAGCAATATTTTTTTTAATATTTTCAATGAATGAAACAACTAATGTGAAAAATACTGCATGGAGTATGATCCCACAGAGAATAATCCCTCCATGTTGCAGGTCTATGGAACTTTTTAGCCTCTTTCAGTTCATTACTTTTGTTTTACGGCCTTTGAAGTGGGCGGGGTTTATGAGGTATGCAGCAGCCAGCCACCAGGAGGCGATTAAGATGTTTTGACTTTAATGTAGGGAGAGTTGACATGCCTTCCATGTTATATACAGCCAAAAGAGCAGAAAGACAAAGTTAGCTAACTAAACTGATGAGGAAAGTCCTAGAAATAGCATGTTGAATACAGATTTTCATCTAAAATTTTTGTATTTTACTTCATAAGGTAAAAACAGCTCCATGAGGACCATTTCATTGTAGAAAAAAAACCCAGAAGCTAAGAGAAGATAATATTATGCTCTTGCTTATTTGCACTTACTGAAAAAATACACCTCTGCTACTTCTTCAGACGGTGAAGAAACTACAGCAGCTTTCAAGGTTAGTTAGTCTCTTCTAACGTTGTTAGTGCAAGGTTCATCAGTAGGTGTAGGAGAGGGGAAAAAAAATCAGTAACTTACACAAACTTTAGACTTCAGTCAATATTTCCTCTCTGTCTTTTTGATCTTCAAGGTAGCTCATTATATCTCTGGAAAGTTTCTACCTCCTTTGCTAAGTAACATTACCTGCAGTGGCCTGAAGGGTGGAGTTGAATGTTGTTCAAGAAAATTGGACTTGTACTACACTATTTAAGTTGGTGGTAATCAGCCAGTCCCTGTCTTTCTCCCTTGGCATTTTGTCTTGTTACACTTAGTCTGGATCACAGATTTTTCCCTTCACACCTTTTTTCTTTTTACTTTTCAAGGATCACATAAAAACCCAGGTGGAAAACATTAAGTTACTTCCACCTTTGACGTATGTGAACAGATAGGAAACATTTAGTTTGTTGAGCAGTTTGCAGTCGACACACTGGGGTGGTCACTTGTCAAATAAAAATGGGAGCAGGGGAGTGTGAACGTTAAGGCGGAAAAATTTGTGGAGCGGCATTTAAGTTTAATTTGTTTGCTGTATGATGGTGACAGTGTGAGAGCCCGTCACACTGTGGATGTTTCAAAGGAGCATCCGTGATTTATTGTCTCCGCTCAGCTCACCTTAAAGGCTCCTGCTGATTATTTGCAGCCTCTGTAATACAAACATAAATCTCAAGTTCAGGTTACAGACAACATTACTTTTTATGAAAGACATTTGGTCAGGATGAATAATAGATGAAATGTGTATCAAAATCTACAGCTTGACATCAATGAGAGTGTAAGTGAACTGCAGACCTTTAGGACAATTTTAAGTTTTATTTCACTGTTTAATTACTGCAAGAGTTAAACTGTGGATAGATGTTGTGTCATTGGAATAACAATTTGTTTTTTTTTCCTTTGCTGCCTGTAACATGGAGGCTTTTCCTACAGTTCAGGCTGTCTTTTTAACCTTTCAGTAATGTTTTTACAATTATGCAAATATAAGCAAACTTTAAGCATAATTGTGCCTTTGTTTTTGTTGCCTGTCCTCCAAACATGCACTATTTTATCTATAAATGCCTCAAGACAATGACACAAAAACTGTATCATAAATCTGTTTGGGTGAATTTGACATTGCATCTTCTGCATTCACAATTTTAAACCCGAGGTTATGAAAACTTTGTTATTCTGTGTGTTGTGTGACCTGGAAAGTGTGCTTCAAAATTCTGATGTCACTCTTTCCAAGCTTGGTGGAGGTGTAAGACTGAGAGGAGAGAAAACTGTTAGAGAGACAAGAGAGAGAAGAGCGAACAGGTAGTGGTGTCTGATTGAGGTGTTTGATCCCGGTCATGCTGCGGTCTAATCATTGTAACTGTGGATGGCAACTGTTGGTGGGTTGTTTTATAAAGGAGAGATGGTTGTGCAGGTTTTTCTCTCCAGGACCTAATTCAATTGAAAAATAAATGAGTTCTGTTGGTAATTTGGAGATAACCTGTGCGGTGGCCGAGCTTAAAGGGAGATAAGAAATGACACAGAAATAAAGACAAGAAAACGAGACAATTTTTCACCCTGGCTTTGCTAAATTAAACTTTTCCAAGTCCTCCTCAAACTTTAATTAAAGCACACACTTGCATGCACATTGTGCACGTAGCCTCACACATTTGTGCTAGTGCGGTCGTGTATCCCCCAGATAATCCGAGGGGAGCAATCAAGTTGTTTGAAAGAGATCAGTAGACAGTGAGCGGTGAGCCTAACAGGAACATATTGTAGATTCTCTATCTGTCTCTCTGTTGGTAAGATTAATCATTGACTAGCCTCTGAAAGTCAATGGTTCTTTGAATCGTAAAACGTAGTGGTGTAGTGGGGATTTCGAAAGGGTCAGTTCAACCAAAGCACAAAATAAACCACAATTTCTCAAAGACTCCTATTGGTTTATATCCTGGAATATATTATGTTTGCTGTTATTTTTATTGAGATTTCTGCTGCTAACCCAATACAACAGGAGTAAATGGAAGCTTTGAGGGCTTTTCTTTTTAAAAAACCCACACATGAGAACCATCCATGGTGATCTCAGTGGAGTTAACAGACCATTGCTTCAAGAATGGCTGTTGAGTTCTTAACTTTAAAGATTTGGACCATTTTAACAGAAAATCTACCTTCTTTGTTTGAGTGTTTCGGCAAAAAGTTTCTATGCATAGCTTAATGGCTAAAGACCTCGAGGGGTAAGTGAAGGGGTCAAGGTGAAAGTGTGTTCAGACTTAATGTGAAGAATATTTTAGAGTCAGTGCAACAGAACGTGACCCGAGTTAGCTGCAACATGTGAGGTTGGTACAATGGAACAAATAATATGAGAGGAAAATTCTTCAGACTAGAGAAAAAATGTTTAGTGGTTTGGTTGAGCTATTTTAAAGAGAAGTGATTCATGGCAAATGTCTAGGTTTTTTTAGTTCAATCACACCGAAAAGTGTTATTCAGAAGCATCCAATCCAGTTGTGGTTGAGTCACAACAGATCAGCACTCAACAAACAAAGATCCACAGTGCAAACAAACTTGCCAGTGCCACACCCAAGTTCATGAAACAGCAGCCAGACAGTGACGCCTCATCCAATAGTGTGTGAATTTTTCATCATCACTGCCTCTCACCAGGTCAATCTAATATTAGAATTAGAAATACTTTAAGTATGCTCTTAACCACAGAGGAAAAACTAGGTAGCCGACATTTAGGCCTGTAAATGTGCTGAAAACTCAAAGACAGATGACAAACTAATAATAGTGATAAAAAAAATATCTTTATATCAATAGGTGTGTTTTTATTTAAAAAAAAATATGTATAAGCTTAACTTCACAAAATCAAATATTCCCCTACACTGCTTGGATCATGTGTGCATCTGGTTTTTGAAAGAACTTGCCCACCGGGGTCTTTGCTTCCAATCCTCCTTGAAATTACACTGTTGCAGCTCCACTGAAACTGAACAAAGAAACATTTGGTTGTAAATGGTGCCGCAAACCTCCACATGGTAATACTTTGTGGATGGGACCATTTAGTGACTTGTCTCCAACGCAGTTCCCCTGATTCCTGTGATTACAGTCAAGGACCCACTTTGCCGTTGTGTTCATCATCTTCCCTCACAGTGGTGATTGGTGGCAACACTCTGATCTGTAATTAATGCAGTGGCATAACAAGTTGGCGGACATGTAGAAAGCCAGACTGTACAAACCAGAAGACTCTTAACTCTGTGTCAGCTATGAGTTCAGCCTTTGTCTTCGCTCCCTGAGGTGTTTCATTGCATGTAATTCAGTCATTTGTGCAGTTTTTTTTTTAAATAAACATAACCTTTGTTTTGAGTTGTGTGACTATGGTGTGAGTTGAAACAGACACGAGGGTCACATTTCATACAGCATCATCAAAAACTTGCTTACTCAAGCTGTACATTTTTCAATTTTGCACAAGCAGAAAATGAAAATGAAAATGAAATATGAAGCTGTGATGTTGGGAATCATCACACATCTAAATCTTTATTCGGTCTTGATGGACTTAACTGAACTGTGGCGCTGCTGTCAGCGTAGGGTTAAGGTTAGCTGTGTTTGCTTTGGATTCTGGGAGGAGCTCTGTGTGTGTGTGTGTGTGCTTTTTTGGCTCTTAGAGAATAATAAAGTATGTTTTTACTGCGCCGTATTGACATATTTCTTTTTTTTCCCCCTTCTTTCTTTCTATTTTGCCATAACTGAGCAGTTTCCAGAAGTAACAAACTGTGTCCAGGAGAAAAATGTGCAAATGTTTAAACCTGGTAGCGTTTGCTTTCCTGGATCACATCCTGAACAATGAGAGAGATTATTTTTTTACACCCTGTGTGCAAGCTTGTGTATTTGTATCAAAATAAGGACAAATCAATCATCTACAATGCACTTAAGCTTCTCAACTAGGGGTTATTTCAACAGTGCTGTTTAAAAAAATGCACTCATTCTGTTTCCAAAGACTTGCACAACTTTAGTTCTTTGGAGGGTCTTTTTTTCTTCTTCTTCTTCTTCTCCCTGTACTCTTTCCCCTCACAGATTTCCCACCACAGATAATTTTCAGTGACCGCAGCAGAGTCTTGAGATTCCCTGGCAGTATTTAGCGGTGGAAGTAAGTAGCCTCAGCAGCTCGATGAAATGCCTTTGAAACTCTGGTGTCTGTCTAAGCAGTGTGTGCTCGGAGCGGAGCTGCACTTGGCTGGGGTGAGGGGGTGATGGTATGCGTGCAGAATCACAATAGTCACCCCTGTTACGTGGTCTGAAGCAGATCTGAGTTCAGGCAGGAGCTTCTGTGAGTAAGAGCAAAGTTTTTATTTTTTTTTCTTGTCTGTCATGAAGAGGACACGCTTCCTTTTAACTTTAAACTCTGAGCCAGATTTGAGAGAGCAGGTCAGGCTTCGATTAGCCCACTGCCTTTAAATATATTTGTCAATGGAATTTTATGCATGCAAAGCTTACTAATGACTGTTTTTATTTCTTTTATAGTCCATTTCTTTTTATTTATAGTGATGAATCTTTTTTTCTTTATAGTATGAGTGTAACTTAAGCAGCTGGCTGCCTTAATTCCCCACAGGATTAATAAACTATCTATCTATCTATCTATCTATCTATCTATCTATCTATCTATCTATCTATCTATCTATCTATCTATCTATC
>JAPZDZ010000024.1:22586017-22603950 GCA_029783805.1 Acanthurus tennentii
CAACATAGTCTATGCTCACACACAGACTTTGAATAAAATAAGGGACCAATAACAATGTTTCACAAAAAAAGACCAACACAGAGAAAATCAGGCCAAAGTACGCTTTTAATTGTCAGCATGCCTGCTTCATGTGCTTTTTGAATGTGCTGTTAATGAAGACTACAGACCCACAGACCCATTTTCTCAGCTGAAAAAAATGAGAACAAAATGTAGATGCAGTTCACACAGCTTCAGAAACAACCTCAAAAAACAAAACCTGGAGTACTGAATCTTTTAAAATAGCATTTTACTTTTCTTTTTTACAATTATTTTCAGTCATCAGTGTGTCTGAGGTTAGTGTACACCTTTTTCTTTCCTTGTAACAGTAAAATTAAGAGGAATGTCAACAGAAACAAAATATTTTAAAGACTTTTACTTTGTAGTATCACTGTAGCATGGAACTGGGACACAGCATGAGTGACTGAGCACACACATTCTGTATATTTGTCTTGGTGCAGCCGTGCCTGAGCACACAGTCACACTGTATATTTGAGCGCTCTTCACACACGTCGCTTCATCAAACACTGCGGCTACTTTTCGTCCTGTTTTCCTGCGATTGTGTCAACCGGTTGTGACAGTCCATACACTGACAGTCTCCCGAGGCTGCTGCTTGTGCGTAACGTGATTACAAATGGGTCTGAATTCAATCAAGAAAAGGGAGGTATGACAGGGAGAAAGTGGTTACTGTGGGGTGGAAGTCATGAGATGAGGGAGTTTCTTCATGTTTGGTCAGATTTAATAAACCCACTCTGCATATGGGGCTCCAACACACTCGCTATTTGAACAGGCTCCTTCACATAATGTGCAATGAAATGCAATCATCAGGGGTCCTATGGGATCAAATATGAGCTGAACAAATGCAGTAGGATCTGAATGCAAATGCTGTATCATGCATAAACATTGTATGGTTTCATCCAGCCTGAATGAATCCATTCCAACTAGAAGATGTGCAACGGATTTGTCTTCAAAGGACAGAAAATGTTGTAGAAAATGTTGGCTTATTCCACATTTCTTTTTAATAAAATGTGACTTTGGTTGTGCATGAAATATCCATCAGCTCTTTGTCTCAACAAAGGGAATGATGTCATGATTTGATGTCTAAATATATGCACAGGGCAGACAGAGGCTGAAAATTACATTGTGTGTCATACATTTCTTGAAGGTGAATCTTGTCGACTGTCACAGCCTTTTTTTTTTTTTTTAAGTTCTCACCTGTCTCAGAATGCAGTCAGTCATAACCAGCGGATTACAATACACCATAATGAGCAAGCTGCTGTAACTACAGAAACCACATTACCACAAGATTCATAATTATCTGACTGAAAGAAAATGGATGCTTTCCCTCTGAAACTCTGCAACAGAAGAGCTTATTGTAGACGAGGGAGTGTGTTGCACGCTGCCTTTCTGTGCATTTGCTGTGCCTGGATGCTGCAGGCGGACTGAAGTGGGTGCCACATGAATCTGGCAGTGGCACGGCAGCCCCTGTCTGGAGACAAGGTGATACGAACTGGAAATAATGAGCGTGAAAGAAAGAGTTAAGAGGTGCACTCATGCACAAATTTTCTGCACATTAAAACGCCGGCTTGGCCTTGCGGAAAGGTCATGTTATTCAATAAGGACGTGAACCAGTGCAAATGGGAGGCGGGAGGAGCTGGAGATAATGCATGTAGGTACACAGCTCAGTGTCTGTGCTCCACTTCATTATCTTTGATCACTCCTGATATCATGTCAGAATACAGCAGATGACATCTGACTGCCAGCATGTTTGAGGGAAGGGGTTTTTCTTTGTAACGATTTCGTAGCAACAACCCTTCTGCTTCCTTGTCTGAAATAATTATCCAGATGCACTTCAAACGGTTTTAACATCAAGCTTTCAATTACAGCTGTCTTTCCTGTTCATGATTTAATTTTCCTCTCTATTATCACATCAACGACTGTGTGCCAGTGGCCTTTATTGCCAGGAAAAAGATTTCATTGATGACTTGAAGAAAACAGTTGTTTATTGTTCTGTTAATGGCGGCGTGAAAGTGAGGGCAGGTGTCTGGTTGTTGAGGCTTTGTTTTCCTCAGGTGTGTCAACAGCAGGGTGGGGTGAGTGTCTTGGGATTAGGGAATGTTAGTACCAGGGAGGTGGAGAAAGGTGGAGAGCAGAGGGTGCCTGCTGGGCTCTCTGAGTCACAGCTCAGGACGACAGGTCAGACAAACAGTCACAGCACAGCAGGCACGGTGTTTGTCCTCCGCGTCGCACTCTGGATGAGGCTTGATCCACCCTGAGGACTTGACTCACACATGCCCTTCTCCCTGCCCCCCTATACTCCCCCCATCCCCATCTTCCTCACCTCCGTGTCCAATTACAGCCCACTCTCATTAGCACAGTGTCTCTCCAGCGAGAGCCTTTGAAAGTGCAGGGGGAATGGCTGCCGCCGCAACAAAGCCACCAACACGAGATCTATCAAAATCCAAGGAAAGAGTGAAAAAGGCAAGTGCAGGCAGGACTTCTCATTATAGAGTGCTGTAAGAAGGTGAGGGACGTAAAGAGTGGCCATCCCTCACTGTGCTGAGTGTCATGTTATCTTTTCATTCTCTTAACAGGACTGACCTCCCACCTGCCCACAAACCGGCCCCTCCCCCGCCCAAAAAGAAGAACAGCGACATGAAAGGACACTTGACATCCGATGACATCCAGGTAAGATCCAACTCCTCCCCCGCGTTTATTTTCCCTTAATGGTTATTTCTGGATGATCAGACACAAAGTCTGAGAACTTTAACAGAACTTGAACTCAAGTTTTCAGTTTCATTCATGCTGCAGGCACAAGGCCTATATTCAATTTTTGTCCTCATATGATTATTTTGCTCAGATCTGTTTTTTTATTAAATGAGAGTGCAAACACACACACAAAAAAAATCATGTGGAAATGTAAGCTTTTCAAATCATATCTGTCCTAAATCAGGCACAGATTAAATTTTTTTTGCAGTGACCTCAATTTGAATTCATATCAGAATTCATTCAACTTTTGCGTCACTCACTCACCCAAACTGAGCTTCTTGACACAAGAGTCCTGTGGATGGAAATGTAACCCTGTTTTATGTGAAGTAAAATGATGTCACAACCCCATCACTCCTGGTTCTGACTCTGCATCCTTGCTCATCTCCTACAGAAGCAGCTGCCAACATTCCACAAAAAGCCAGATTTGAAAATATGTCTTTCTTCTCCTCATCTGTGTTAACATGTGCTAACAACATTCAATGGTTTCTACTGCACATCAGCTCATAAATGAAACCATAAGTGCTGACTTTAGTGGCCTCCAAGTTTACTTTGGTTTGACAGCATGCTGACATCTGACATCCTTGTTTTTTGTTTATTTGCGTATGTGGGCCAGTTCAAGACTGTGACCAGTTTACAATGGAATGTGATATAAACAAAATTTCAAATATATAATTGTAACAGCCAAAAAAACCCAAAGGACCTGTGCTGTAAATTAAAACTGAGCACTAAAGCCTGCAGTGGAAAAAAAAAAAATGAGTGACTTGTTGCAAATTCAAACCTACTTTTGCTATTAAAAACATATAGAAACTAGTTAGAACATAAATATTAATATCATTAACACAGCTTTAATAACTATTTAAGACTTATGTGTCTGAGCCCCTGCCTCTTTTCCCCTACTATGAAGTTATTTTTACTCTGTGTCGTTTGGACTTCATGCTTGGTGTTGGAATGGTATTCTTGACAATACAGTGGAATGACAGTAGAGTGTCAGGAGGCGGTATTTGCAGTATTTCTTCTCTTACAGAGCTGTGTGAGTGTTTCTCATCCTCTTCTCTGGACTGCTGCTTTTCACACAGTGCCTTTAACAATCCAGTTACAGAACAATTAGCCGAGAGTGCTTGAACATCTAAATATAGAAATGTCTCATTCTTCAATGGAAGCCTCTAAAATGTAAAGTAATTACCAATCTGCCGCTAATTAATTTCTCTCTTTATAGGTAAATATGGTAAGTGGGTCATTTCTGACACATAAATAGAGCTCACACTGCAGCCTTTATATCAAACGTACCTTTTTGTTGCTGAGAGAAAACAATTATTCCTGGATTGAAACCTGTGTGCAGGTGCAATTATTATCAGCCCATGTGTTTCCTACGGGATATTAGCAGCATACAGTATGTCTGATCTGAGTCTAAGTCTGATAAACTGCTTCATTTCACAGAACTGTTTGTTTTTTTAACCCCGAGAAATGTTTTCATAATTTGACTGAGAAGTTTTATTATTAATCAGGGACAAACTGAAATGTCAACAAAAGGGGATTAGTGAGGATATTCAGATCACTGGTCTGGTTCAGGGAGGCAAAACTCCCGCCCCAACTGCACAGACCCCAGTTCAGTCCTTGGCAGTGGTGCGACTTCGATGTACAAACATGCAGAGTTTGGGGCAGCTGTGTGAGCACCACACGTGTTACACCCTCCTGGCAAATTTCCCTCCAGCAAGTGGTTTTAAGGCAGCTGCCACAATTACAAAACTGCACCTTCATCCAAACCTGAGCTGGGTTTCTCTCAAAATTTTAAACATCACTTTCCATGGTCACAAAAACACTGCAGAGCTCTTGGTTTGTGTATAAAACGGCTTAGATCAGCTCATGGTCAAACCCATTCTCATTCTCAGGTTGTGTTTGTGACACCACTCAGCGTCTCCTCCAGACACACAAGATACCCTCAATATTCTGTGCGGCACTCAAAGCCCACTGTAACATGTAGTTTCCTTCTAACACATGGTTAAGCACCAAAACTGCCTGGTTGGGTCTGGGAAAAGACTGCTTGTTTCACACCTGTTTTTACATTTTTGTTTATTTGTGTTTCTGTGCTTAATCCACTGTTTTTCCATGACTTCCACCCCTCTTTGTCTTCCAGCTATATCAGGTTATATAGATATAAGATTAAATTGTTTTTGGTTTTTTTTTCCTTTTTGGATATGCTTGAAATTTTTGATTTGTGCGATTATCCACTAATGAATTCACTAATGCATCATATAGTCGTTTCGGCTCAATAGTTTTTTGTAAAAAGCTTTGCCATATAGCTCTATCAAATAGGTGGTAGATGTTAAAGGGTTAAGCTGTTGCTATGAGTGTCTAACACTGACATAGATGGATTTACAGTAGAGGTTGTTAAAAGCCTTGAGTGTCTCATACAGACACTAAAGGGTATATTGTGTATCTGAGATGCTGAGGGGGACATGACAGAGTGCCTGTTTCTGATGACCTGGGGATGAGATCAGGCTGGGTGGCCATGCAGGACAATATTCTTTTGTCAAACATTCATGAGAACACAATACTTATATTGCATTAAGCTATTTAAATAGCACAAAATCAGTACTGCATAAAGGATTCAGGAAGATTTTCCTGGTTGTTCCCAGTGGCTTTTCGGCATGCTTACAGATTTGTCTATAAACAAACAAGTACAATTGTATGTGCATATCAAAGCTGGTGGAGTGCACAAGTATTGCTGAAGGTGCAGTGAGCATGCTGAGACCTTTAGTGTTGTCAAGGACTTTGGTACAAAAAAAAGTCTATTCCAAACTGAGAAGATAAAGGATACAAAAGAATTATTGAATTCTGAATAATTGAAGGTTCACCTAAATGCTGAGCTGGCCACCGTGTATCCACCCTGCTGAGATTTTAAACACAATTTTATGATACTCTTTATAGCTCCAAGGTCAAACTCCCGGACATCTTGGTAGAGAAGGGGGGGGGGTTAATTTGCTGTCCTCCCTACAAAACAACTGCAGAGGAGTACTTGAGCAAGGCACCCAATGCTGGACTCACTGGTGATTAGTAGAAGAATGAGGTTTTAATGGATACTAAACAGGATTTAATGTGTTTGATTTTTACGGCTGTGGTTGCTTTAAAAGAAGCTGCAGGCTCAGCAGGCTTGCATCAGGAAAATAAAAGTAAGATGCACAAGAAATATCAAAGCAGTTTTATGACACAATGGGTAAATTATGCATGAAGAAACAATAATCACTGATGCATTAACGGTAAGCATCACAGTTATGCAAGTAGGCATGTACCAAGCAAAATATGCATCAACAAACCAACATTATGGTTCAAGCTTTTAGGTTTGTTAGTATTCATGGCTGTAATTCATTCAGCACAGCAGGTCATGATGTAACACGGCTGTACCTCCAACATCTGTTTTAGTGACAGTTATCAAATAATCCAAAACAAAAATTTGTTTTTAGATATTTTAACCTCAAACTTAAAAATAATAATTTTGAAAATGATTACTTTGGTCACCCCCTGACATTATCTTGATGAGCTTTTCCCTTAAAAAACTCTGAGGTAATCAGTATCTGTAGAACTGCTGGACAATTTTGTGATAAAAAAAAAACAATTCTATGTAGTAATAACACACTTCATGTTTGTGATCTGCTCTTTTCGGACAATTACAAGACAAGTTTCCTTAGTAACTCAAATCAGTATAAAATGGCCTATTTGTTCATAATCTTTCATGACAAATATTTATCATAATGTAAGTAAAGGAAATAATCAATTTATATTAAATAAATAGTGACTAGGAAAATCGATTTAACATTAAATGTACAAAAAAAAAGAGCAAACATCCTTTTTGATTCCTCTTACTGCTATGAACATCAGTCTAAATCACTCTGCACATCAATGAAAATCCCATTTCAGGAAAAAAAAAAAAACTGGAATTCAAAAAGAAGGGCCTCCAAAACAGGTAATGCAGTGTTTTTCTATTACTTGACTGGAACCTAAAAGAGTTGGGTATTACAGCTTTATTTTCAGGACAGGTTGCTAGGTGACTCTGCTGGCCTGAAGAAATTGGCAGCCTCGGGGTTTTATTATTGCCCAATGCACAGAGCAAAACTGACAACGCAGCCAAGGTATCAACATCTGCGTTCACGACATCACAAACAAACAGACAACAACCATCCAGGGGGATGATGTCTTTACACTCCCAACAAACATTTCCTCCAGCTAATTGGATATGAAGTCTGGTACTCAGCTCGCTATTCGACCATTCAGCTATGAAATCCTTTGCCTTTTGATGTAAAATGAATGGAAAAACTCAGACCGACTAAGTGCACGTTGACTGGCATTCATCAGGCATCTTTAAGCGTAAGAAAAATGGGGATCAGAGAGAATTTGGTAGCTTTTTGATCCCACTGATTGAACAGCGCAGAGGCATGGAGAGGAAATACAATGTTCAACATCTATAATATGAACCTCACATTTATTACATTGATAACCTCATTGTTCTGGGTGACTTTTATTTCCTTAATTTACCTTTATTACTTTCCTGTGTCTGGTGTACAGGTTTGACAATAGTTCAATGAAGGTTTTGTAGGGGCTCATTTGCAATTAGAAAATTGATTAATTCTTTCATGTCAGGGAAACGTCTCTGGAGCCTGTTGTGAATATCCCACCATAAAACCCCTCCATAAGTATTACCATGTCAGCGACGTCAAACTTTGCATTGTGACTGAGTTTGACAGATCAATTAGGGGCATGCTGTGCTTAAGACTGCTGATTTGCTGAAGCATAGTCTCATATTGCTGCAGAAAACCATATTGCTGCTCTTTGAAGCAAGAGCATATAGAGGCATGTGACTTACCCCCCAACTAGTCTGCAGAACAGGGTGGTGGGATGGGGGGTCAGACAGCTGTCACAATGTTGTCATCTGTTTAATTTTCACGCCTCTTTCAAAAAAAAAGAGCCCAGGATTGAAAAAAATCACACAACTGTAGTTTTTTGATGTTGTTTTGAGATATATAATGAAATAGGATTGGTTCCATCATCCTCACCCTTTATTTCTAGTCTAATGTGCCCTGCTCTTTTTAAACAGAAATTACAAAATTGTCCTAAAAAAAAATCACTTATCATCAATTTAGGAAATACATCTTTAGCTGTTAGATAGACATTTAAACAAAACAACAATAAATCCTTTATTGTGAAGTGGAAATCATGGTGATTCAAACACTGTTATCAACACAATGTGAAGTCCATTAAATAATATGGAAGCATTATTATTACATCTTGTGTTTGAAGATAGTCCTGTTTTTGCCTTACAGCATCTTTTCTGCTTTGAATCCTCAATGTTTTCTAAACACAAAGACAAGTTTAGACCTCCTGTTTGTTGTTTTCTCAAAACTTTAATGATTTTTACTAAACTAGCAGCTTATCTTTTAAATGCAAAAGAGTGACAAACAAATATTTGACACAGTAAAGATCCTTTTTGCTTTTGCTTTTAATTGATCACATTCCTATCTCACACTGTTTACTGTCCAGTTTAATATCCTAACACACAAAGTAGATATTTTTCTGGAATATAACAAATGCACAAAATTTCCATTCAAAGGCGCCTTTGCTGTTTTAGTCCAAATTTCAGCTCAGAAACATCAAACAAGCAAAAGAAACCTGCAAAGCAAACATCAGACTGGGGGTTTTACATCAAGGCAGGGGGTCCAGTCTGTGGTGTTGTTGAAATACTTCACATTTTAATGTGTTGTTTTTTATTGTACAAACTAGGAGGTGAGATATTATTTCGCATATGATTAACGTACAAAGGAGGTTTCAAGGGGCTTTATCCATATATTAACAACCTGTGTTTGTGACGCTGTAATTAATCCGCTATCTCTTTTGTAATCATGTCACCTTCATGTATGAATTATCTCTGCAGTTCTCTCCTCCAGTGGCTGTGAATCTTTCAGTTTTACAGTTGCTTTAGCATTTCTGCTTATCTATTTCAGACGTTTGCATCATACCTTTGTGTGCTATGGAAGTGATTAATTTGACAAAATAACTTTGATGCACACATGGAGTTCAGCAGAGCGGCTAAAAGTTCAAACTGCTGTCAAATTGCATTTTTCGTCAAATTCCTGATCTGGTTTTTGTTTATTTCAACTGAAAAACAAATGTGATCAAATGAGTTCAAAAAAGGTTTTGACTAATATTCGGCTGCTGAAGTGCCGTAGCTCTGAGCTAACATGTATGCAACAGCAGTTTTCAGTGACAGGCTACCTGCACAGTTTCCCCTTGATGGGGATAGAAGAGCAGCTCCAGTTTAAACTGGTTGACCTGCCTGGTTTTGGAGCTCATTATGAGTCTTGCTGAGCTCTCGATGTTTCCTGTAGGTGGTTCATCTCGACAAGGAGGAGGAAATGCAGAAGCTTCCTCTCCAGCCTCCTTATTACGACATGGCGCCCTCTGAGTCGACCCCCTTCACTGATAAGCCGGTGAGTAGCGATGCCACGAGCGGGTTCAAAGGAGCTTCTCTATGAAGGGGTCGTCCTCGGCCGCTGCCTTCGGCCAGCGGTAATTGCTGGTGAAAGGGCGATCTTTCTGTGCCATTATGCTCGGAGGTATTTGAGAATTGATTTAAAAATGAAATGCAGTGTCGTGATGCTTCCTGAGTGTTGCTGAGGATCTCAAGCATAGCTGCTTCTGTCTTTCTGTGTGGTGTTAAAAGTGGGTTCTAACAAGCTGATCAGAAAATCCACTTGGTGCTTTGCCTGAGCTCCCTGTCTCATCATTTGCATCAGCACCAACATCTTCTGCCTAAGCTGGGTCTGCTGACGTCCTTTATGTGTGTGTCTGTGTGTGTGTGTGTTTGTGTGTGTGTGGACTAACTCACGTCTGAACCCAACGCTGGTGACCTGCTCTGTCCTCTGCCTCACCTCACTTCCACTTCCTCTATAATCTGTCATTATGGCTTCTGTGTCTGCATGGTAGCCGTGTGCAGATAAATTGCAGTGTGAAGCTCCACAGTCCATCATCACCCCTGAAGTGTTTGCCTTGTTGTATCAGATGCCTCTGCTCTCTGTGGTGAGCCTCCTCCCCTCGGTGGCATAGATGTTTGAATGTTTTTCGGGGCTTTATTTGCTTTGACTTGAGTCTTTGCTTTGAGTTAAAGGGGAAAAAAAGTGTCTTGGGACTTTTTGTAGACAGTGTGTGCACATGTGTAAGCCTACATGTGAGAGCATGTGTGTGTTGTGTGTGAAAGCAGAGAGGAACATTTCACTTTTGGCTCACAGTGGCAAACATGAACGCTTGCTGTGGCAGGAGCATTGCTATTATAATTGCTACCTGTACTGCTAATGAAGGTAAGTTTCTTTTTTAAACAACACTCTATGGTGTGAGCAGGAAACTGCAACTTGTGAAACGAATGTTGACAGTAACAAGTGGGTGTCGACGTAAGTTTATACATAACAACAAATCAACAACTGTAACACTGCTTACTGTAAAATCTCTTATCATTGGTGTAGTGAAAACAACATACCTTTTTAATTGGGAACATTTATGAGTTCAGTGTTAAATAAACATTATTTTCACATTCAGTTTCATCTCAGAAGATTTAATCATGGAGTTCAAACTTTAAGACTTGCAAGATCAAGCTGGTAATAGTTCTTACTGTCAACAAAACCATCAATTGTAAACAAGCAAATTATGTTTTAAGTTATTATTCCTGTCATGTGTCATGGAGTTTTGTTATTTTCCAAAACCAGTAATACACATCAAGGAGAAACAGTGTTGCACTGGGTGACATGTTCCCTTATCACTGTGAACATGACTGAGTCAGTCCCACACACACACTCACACACACATCTTGCTGTTGCGTAACCTCACAACAGCAGTAAGTGTGTATTCATTCACTGGAAATAGTCCCCAATAAAAAGCACTATCCATCCTGTTTTGAGGAAGAATAGTGCAATATGTATCCATCTTTTGTTAAAAATTTGTTTATTTCTCTTTTAAAAGAAACTATCAATTGTGATCTGGTTTCAAAGATTTTCATCCCAAGTTCTGATAAATATTTGATGTTAAACTTGAGGTTTAGAGCCACAGTGTGAGTAGAAAAAGTCAAGGAGTATTAAAAAATAGACTTACACATTTCTGGTTTCGCTCTGGTCATGGGATTTGTTGTTTATAAGAAAAAAATATAATAAATATTACCAGCCTGGTCCTTGAAGCTCATCAAACTAATTTTCTGAGCCCCTGTGAAGTAAATTTTAAATTAGAACAAGGCATCAGTAGAGTAAACCAACTATTTAATTCATTTAACCTAGACAGAGGCTTGGTCTCTTGGGATTTTGCAGTTGAAATACACTGCTTTTGTTGCAGTGTGATGGACTGACATCATAGTGAGTTTGTTTTTATATTTCATTGAAGTGCCCCTCTGTTAAGTAACTTAAAATAGCTAAATGCTAATTACTGTCAGCTGCATTTGGTAAACGTTAATTTCCTTAAACATGAAATTGAATCAAAAACCTCAGGCTAAACATCACTTAAAATAAAAAAAAAAAAACTATGTTCCATTACTGCTGAGCTTCGCTGATGCTTCTGATTACCTACCTGCTTCATGTTTTCATCTTCCTAAAATTGCTGTTTTGGATTAATGGTTTGCTTTTATGACTCATATTTTCTCACCAGACCTGCAGGGATAACTCAATTACTATCACTATTTTCCCCGGACGAATTGATTTTGATTTCTCTGTGCAGTTATTCAGGGATATTAAACGATCATCTTCAATTCTATGCTCAAAGGAAGCGGATGTTTAAGTCTGATAATCCTTGGATACAGAGGGTAGATTTTTAAAGATTTATTTCTTATCTCTGATAACATTCCACTTAAATTGAAGTTTAGGGCTGCTCTTAAGATGAATAGGGTATCGGTGCGGTTTTCAAAACACTATTTGTGAGAGACATGCATTGACTGCTGAGCGTCGAGTGTTACTAATGATGATTCTCTAGGGGCAAAACACTATCTGCCAATTTTGGATGCGATGTGGCTGTAATTTTCCCCCTGATTGCACTCTGGTCATGACAAATATTCCAGATATTTACATATCCAGCGACTGCAGGGTGTGAGTGGTGTGGAAATATAGGATGGTGGAGAGATTGCACATTAGATTTAAATTATTAATGTGGAAAGTCTGTAAGAGATTCAATCATTTCTGTGTAATCCTTTCTCAGGTGGAAATAAGGTACACTGATGCAATGGGGGGACAACAGGTATCATTCCATGACATTTCCGTCTTCACGTCTCCTCACTGTTCATCCACAGAAGCTCTTCAGGCAGAAACAGGATAGCTGCCATCTTTGCTTTGCGTTTACTTTGTCAGGATTCCCCCCATTTACTCCATTTTCATTACCCCGAACAAGAGGAAAAACATAAAATAGAAAAGTTAGTATTTGATCATTAATTTACTTTCTCATGCACTCTTTTTAAAGTCGCAGAGTAGAAAAATATCACGCAGCAGCAAAGTAGACTCTGGAGTTTTTGCACCTCATTTCATAGCAAAACAAGAGATTTGTCCATTACCTGTTGATTCCTGTCATCAATCACCTGTAATACACATTTGTCTGTGACATAAACATCAGTGCAGTGCAGTCTGATTCTCATGTCTCCATGGTAATCCATCCCCATTTAACATCCATCTATGGTCATTCATTCATTCAAAATAAAGACTATCTTTCAGTACTCAAACAAAATGATAAATTGGTCTTATCACCTTTAAGGATAGAGAAAGGTCTGAGGAAATCAAAACTTCATTTGCTGTAATGTTGTCCTGTAACTCTGTTGCTATTTGATTTAGTGTTTAAACCTGTCAACATTTTTAGGTGTTCAAAACAAAAACACTTTCCAGAGCCTGTGAACAGTCCTGTCTGAATAGTGAGTGTCTTAATTGGTAATGGTTCAGGTCTCCTTTCTAGAACACAAATCAAAAAATCTCAGAGCTAATTTTGAATTGGATAAACAGCACTGAAAGCTTTTATTGTCATTTATTGATTATTCCATTAAGGCCATTTACTCAGTCATCCACTTGGCCAATTGCTCATTGAGTCAATCATTGTGTCAATCATTGGACTTGTGTTTGTCCACATTGGTCAAATTCTGGTTAAAAGAAGGTCTTTGTCTGTGTTTACATGCCTGCTGATATTCCGGTATTACAACTACCTTTCAAGCATCTCTATGAATGTGGTTATAAATTATGTGAGTGCTTCCATATGCTGCACGGTAACAGTTATTGGGACACATAAATTACTGTTGTGGTAGTTTTATTTTTTTAGATTTATTGTGGGGACATGCCTTCACTATTATCCAAGCATTAGAGTTGCAACACTGCCAAATGTGTGTTTAATTTGTTTTGTCACAGCGACTGTTTTTGTTTGAAACCAGTTTTCATGCCCATCAACTCTGAGCATTACATAACTTCTGAGAAGCGCTCACACCAGCAACAGAATCATGAAAAACAAATCTGAAATAAACTGAATAAAAGCATCTCTCTGCTCCTGTAAACACTATTTTCTGAATCAAAATGAGAGAACATCATTATGTGCATGTAAACAAAGCCTGAAGTCCTTCATCATCTCTAACCTTTTATTTATGGTCTTATTTTCTGTCTGACTGCTATTTTTCTGTGTAACATCTCCATCTTTTTGTCAGCTTGTCACATTCAGACTTAATTTGACATTTTATTTACATGTTCCATGCTTTCACATTTTTCTTTGCCTTCCTAACACCGCTGATCACAAACTCAAAACCCCCCTCCATGACCATAAAATCATCAGTCAAAATGTTTTCTCGTCTGTCTCTGTCACTCTCTCTTTTTCTTTCTCTCACTTGCTTTCAGTCAGTCTGTCAATCTGTCTTTCTCACTCTCTCTCATATTTTTGGCTGCCACACTCCTCACACACCTTTCGCCTCTCTTGTCTCCAGAACTCTGGCCACAAGGACTGTGATGTCCAGTATGCGGAGCTGGATACTGCAGCTTTGGCCTCCTCTCCCAGCCCACGAAGCTCTGCTCACACTGGCCCTGGGGATCTTGTCGAGTATGCAACCATCCAGCCTAGCTCACACTAGCGCATGCCATTATAGGCCTTTCCCCTCAGACTTTGGCCTCAAGGTACACAGACTGATGCACTCCTCTCCCTCGTTCATCCCCCTCTCACATGCACAGACCTTCCTTTTTATATGCTCCATATGGTTCCCCTGTCTACCTTCCTCTTTAGTCTTGGCCGTCTTCTGATTTCGCCATCGCTGCTCTGCACGATTGAGGCGCTGATATTTTCAGGCTGTTATTTCTACACACAATAGCACTCATGGCAGAGACATGCAGTTCTCTGGCACAAAAGAGACAGTCAAACCTAAATCAAGCCTGCTGTGAATTGTCATAAAAACAGCCACATGGATGCCCTATTACTGAGATTGTCATGTGAATTATGACTCACTGGCAAAAAAAAAAGAAAGAAAAGTTTTGGAACTGTTTGTTTTTTGATTGCTTTATCCTTTTCTTGTCTTTCAGTCTTTGTACGCATGAATCCTGAGCATAAAGAAATCTGGACAGTTAGTGTCTGCCACGCAAATATGTAACATCCTCTACCAATCTCAATAATATGGGAGATTTAGCTGCATGACTCTTTCACATGAATATCTTTTAAAATGTTGAATCACCTTCCATGCAGTTACATTTATGGTTTGGCAATGTACCTGGGCGTTTCAGGGCATTTTTAATTTATGCAGATCCTTAACAAAAAAGTGTGAAATTTTAAAGATATCTTGACTGTAACAAACTATTTTCGTAAACTGTTGCAAACAAAATGTGCTTCTCAAGTGATTACGCCACACTTGACAACCCTGACTAGCGGCAGAGCAAAACAAGCTCTTATCTACAAGATGCTGCTCTGATAGCTCAACTGAAGCCCACAGGAAATAGCCAGGCAAAATCCATCCATCACACACAAATACAGTCTCCTACACCACTTAAAATTGTCATTATACACATACAGCAAAAGCAGGATGTAAGGAGGTACAAGTTGTTGTGTTGCTACAGTGGAGAGCCTGTTTTCTAAGGCAGATGATTCAGTAGGCCCTCTTTGACTGTTGAAACATGCTGCTGTTGTCTACAAAGTGTCAGTTATCAAAATATTCCAGCGGCAATTCTTCTCTCATTTAGACTTCATCCTGGGAGGTAAATATAGCTGTAAGATACATTATTGCACACAAAACCTTAAAATTAAAACTTTTAACTAGCATGAAATGCTTGTTCTTTTTGAAAAACTATGAGTAAAACACATCATTATACACAGCAGCAGCTTTGACCAATGGACAGAAGAACGTACTATTACTATCTGCAGTGAAGGATTCACTGTTGGACTGAGGAGATTTGCAGTTGTAGCACCAAAAGGCAGCAAGAATTCGAAGCTACATTAGGTTTTCACTGACAGATGGTAACGGGAGACACTGTTTGCATTTAGACCTGATAAGTGGCCAGAAACCATGTGATGTGATGTTGGTAAACTGCTAACAAATTTATTGTTACTAAAACTTTGAGGCTTTACAGCAAATAAAAACAAAAGAGACACTGGAGCAGTGAGTGAAGCTCTCTGGAAAAAACTGCTGGTTGTCAGGAGACAGCCTCTATTCTCCCTGGTTTTAAGTACAAGCTTCTTGATGACTGGTTGTTTCATGAATTAATGATACAAACCAATAAGTAACAATTAAATTTTCTTTCTCATTCATGATGAATAATAGTAACATCTGTTGTTGTCAACAGGGCTTTTCTGCCAGTTATTCAACAAATAAACACAGATAATAAAACAGAACACAGAAAATTCATTTCAGTCAGCCAGCTCACATGAAAGAGATTCAGTTCCTAAATGCAGGGCAAGTCAAGGACACAGTCTCATGTAGGTCAGTTTGTCAATGTACCGTAACAAATCCTTTCACCAACATCTCTTTGATGAGTTAAACTGAAAATTCAGGCCGATTATTAAGACACTTGCTCAAATATTTGGACTGTCCTGAGTTAACTAAATATTAATGTGGTCACTTGGATTGAAGAAATTTAACAATCAGAATAAATACACAGCACAGCAACTAGAAAAGAAGAGACGGAAACTTGCTCATTTTTATATTCTTGCTTATAGCTTTAATACAAAACCTTGTGCATACAGTCTATATAAACATCCCAGATTTATCTTTGGTATTAAATCATTGGCAGATTAAAGATGAAGGAAGCTCCTCAAAATCTTCCAAAATATCTATAGCAAAACATAATTCATTTGACACAGAGTCTCCTCTGTCTCAAAGCCAAACAGGGATCTTCATTTTAAAAACACTAAAAGTCTTCATCACACTATCTAAATTTTTCATGAAATAGTCTATCTTTAATATAACAAAGAGGAGCTGAATTTGAAAAAACATCCTGAAGTTTTAAGAACGTTAAACTTTTTGGTATTACATTGTGTTGAAATAATAAGTGTGCAAGGCATATGCTCATGTCTTATAATAAATATTTTTAAATATCTTTATTAAAAAAAAAAAAAAAAAGTATAAGAAACATTCACTCAAGATTTGTAATCCATAAACTCCTCTTTGTCCCAACACTGGGCAGAAGAGATGTCTGAAACTTTAACAGTTAAAATAACAGAAAAATGAAGACAGATTTGATTCTTATGAGCATTGTCAGCACTGACAAGGTGTTCAGTCAGCAGCTCTGTAATTGATTGGACACTGCAGCATCAGAACAGCTTCCGCATGAAAGTCCTTCTGATCTGTTGACATCTCTGTTTGTAAAACTACACCAAGCCTCATCCTTACTTGCTCCTGTCACAGGGTTACTCCATTCAATAAAATCTTTGTTTGCTGAGCCAAAGACTGAACTATGAGTTCATACTCAGGGTAAAAAAAAAAAAATCTTCATTATATTCTTAGAGAAGAATAAAGGTTTTTAAGTTCACCTTTGTTCAGTGACTTAAAGGTAATCAGTGATATAAATCATCCATCTGTTAACTGCAGCCTGATTGTATTTTCTAGCATTCATTTGCTATGACAGAGTTATTACATTAAAAGATATAAAAGCCTATTTGGGCCATACTTCTCCAAGGTTATCAACATATTGGTGACTAAAATGACTTCAAGGTGAGCCAGATTTCATTTAGATTAAGCTTTAGTTTTAACTTTATGCATTTGAGAACATTTTCCTTGTCCTCTTTAGTGTTCCATTTGTATAAAGTTTGGAAGGAATCTCCAAGTTTTTATTTTAGTAGGAAAGAGGGAGACTGATAGGTGAAAAAAAGAAAAAGTGAAATGGCACAGCTCAGATCAGCTCAGTAAGGTTTAAATTAGGCCTTAACTGACACCATTTTTGAACAGTTACAATTTAGTAACAGAAAATTCACAAGTGCACGAAGTGAAGCACTTGTACATATCTGTTGCACTTTCTCTCTGAATAATTGTTGAATCTTATTACCATTTACTCTTACCATTTTGAAGCTAATTTTCTGTTCTTGTTGTAAAAGTCATGGAAAAAACAGATTGGAGGACCTTGAGCATGTTTGTCTCATGTTTGATTTTTGGTGTCTGATAGATTGTGATTCAGCAGAAAAAAGCCAGGAGTAAGACTGAAGTTAGGCTGTAAATGGTGTCATTTGCATCTTGATTATTTTTTTCTCCAATTCCTGTTTTTTAGGTAGAAAGAAAAGGTAGAAAGCCTTGGATACTAGATGCTGTTATCTTTCATTACTTTCAGACTTTTTGTGGATTTTGACTGAACTGAAATGTGAACATACGGGGAAGGTGACAAAGGGATCCAGGCTGTCAAAGTCATTCTTTTTTTAGTATAATGCTATTGCTTCCAAATGGACAATAATGAAAATAAATTAACATAATTACAAGTTGAAATAAGTATCATATTACATCCAAATGAAGCTTTTTAAAAACTTGTTTTATTAATAAATTTACTTTTGACACATTTTCTGATGATGGACTTTTGGGTGAATGTGGTTTGTACTGTAGAAGACACTAAATATAACATATATATAATATACAACATATACAACACATATCTCAATCAAACATACAGGGCCAATGGATCCAATTA
>JAPZDZ010000024.1:22628854-22640340 GCA_029783805.1 Acanthurus tennentii
TTTCAAATAGTCTCCTGGCAGCCTAAAAGAAAACACATGCCGATGTAGGAAAATGTGTCATTTCTTTATTTGACATTTCCTTTGCTTCTGTTCACTTTGCTGCACCAACTGCTGGCATTACTGGACCCAAAAAGACACAGACAGCAACTGTACAAGAAAAGAAATTTAAAATAGATCAGGTGACACCGTAACCTTAACTCTGCCTGTGTCGCTCATCTTTTTCCTCAGCACTCTGCAGTCTAATCTCAGCCCCCTTGTATAAACTCTGCAGGAGCTCTAGCTCCAGCTGACAATTTTACAAAAGACTTTCATAAAAGTGAAATTCTGCTGGCTCCATTTAAAGGTGACATTAAAAAAAGTATTCATCCAAATATGCAAAAATATGAAAATCAGCTACTTATTAAGCAGCAGCAGTTTAAAAAAAAAGTTCAATACTCAAGATAGTTGTGAGGTTCTTAACTTGATTTTTATTGCATTAACACAAAGTATCTATCTGGGACAGAAAACTATTAAAATTGATCAAGCTATTTTACTCAGCTGATTAAATCTATTTAAGGTACTTTCCAGCCTAACACAATAATATTGAAAAGGCCAGATTTCATACTGCACATTTTATAACATTTAATCTTTGCAGACTTACAGAAGCCTGCAGGAGGAAGCACATTTATTACTGCACCTGTCACCAGTCATTCACCACGACCTTAAATCTCCCCCTGGAGAACTTAATAGAACCACTGATAAATGTAAAAAACACCCCGCAGTTTACCACCCTTCACATGACCTGGTTGTAAACCTGCCATAATTGACAAATGTCTAAAAGTGGTTATTTTTCAATTTTGAGAGCTGCCATCACTGTAGCACCATATTTCATTATCTTATCTAAGACCCAGTGAAAACGTGCCCATAAAAGAGAAGACTGTATCATTAAAATGAATAAAAGTACTATTATCCAACTGCAGATAATTATGGTTACCAAAACCCTGTCACAGTGTAGTTCTTTCTACACCTTATTATTTGAGTTAATTTAATTTAATGGACATGTGACTTTGGATTGTCGGTTTTTATTCAAATGCTGTTGAAATGTGCTTGTTAACCCCTGTGGCAAGAAAGGTTGAACATTAGCTGCAAGAGTTTGCACTAGAATTTAACCTGACTCTCAACTGCACGTTTGACTTCTGACACTTAAGATAGAAAATTTCAGGTGTGGGATGAGACATTATGATCTCTGTCAAAGTGGCTGTTATAAAAGCTACCAAAAGGTTTTCCAAGCATCAGTTTTTTTGTTTATTTTGAGCAGAAGAAAAAAAAGAAGGTTGCGGAAATGCCAGCAATGAAAAACAGATTGCTTAGAAGAATGGTTTAATATTTTTGGAAAAAAACAACAAAACAACAAAATGAGAAGAGAAGTACAACTTTAATCTCTACCTCTTAAATAGCTAAAAGCCGACTGCCTGCAGGCCATTGGCTTAGTTAATAAAGACTGAAAGGGCAGAAACAGCAAGCCTTAAACAAACAAGATTAAAATTTTAATCAGAAAGCATTTGCTGTGTTGTAGTGAATTCTGCCACATTTGGTTCCCCCTTGTTTTCAGAGTTAATGCTTAACTAAGCTAACTGAAAGCTAAGCTAAATATTCCACTGGTAATTGTTACAGTAATTTATGAGGAAACACAAGTTTTGAAAAAGCACTGATCAGCTAATAGTAATGAGAGTAATGAATAAGATATATTCTATGAAAAAACATTTTTTACACTAACTACACTTTACACTGCATCATCCATTATTATATTATGTACGAGTAACTCATTTTTTTGTCATCAAAAATTATCAAAGGGTTTTTTTTTAGCTTAAAAAATAATTCATCAGACCAACAAGTAAACCAACATTTGAGATTATATTTAATGTCAACTGGAATATCTCTTGAGATTTGGTCAATGCAAAGCAGCCATGAGTCCATCTGTCATATACAGAAGAAAACAAACCAGCTTAAATGCCTTTGCTGTTTAAGCAAGAAAGGCTGTGGTAGAGTTAATGAACAGGGGGGCAGAAAGCTTAACCAAGCTTTTTAGAGGATCAGTGTGACTCAGTGGGAGGTGGTGACCCAGGTCAGCAGCTGATCACACTGTGGCTTTACTGTGCAACCAGCTCAGGAAGGTCTGTGATTAAGCCAACAAGCCGACAGAGGCTGCTTTGTCTGATTAATAAACAATGTCATTCGACAAGTTATACATCACTTTTAGCTCAAGCACCAAGCGAAAAATTTAAATGTGGAAAAACTATCATCAATATTAACACTTGAAACATCTTTCAGTTTGATCAAGCAATATTCATATTCATTATAATATTCATATGCATACAGGAGTGGGTCCGACTGCACTGTGAACAGAACACAGTTAATCTATAAAATGTAATGTGCCTCAATTGCAAAATTTAGTAGTTTTGTTATATTCCTTTAAAGACTGTTGTTGCTGTTAGTGATGTAGTTACAAGGGTAAGTGTTTCACGTTTATATTGCTCACTTTTCTAAAGATAAATTAGGTTATAATAGTATCAGAGAGTATCACTTTTATGTTATAAAGATGTTGTTCAAACAAGCTTTACTTCCTCTTATTGCCTAGATTTTCATCTGAAAAGGCAGCACCTTCTTTGCTGAGTTTATATTTGGCTGTTTCTGAAGTACATGTGATTCTAACTCTGAACATTATTTTAAGTCAGTGTGTCGGCACTGCAGTGGTTAACAGCTGTCTTTGCTTTTATTTTTTATGAATGGCAATTTAGGTAAATGTCTTTGAAATATGAGTTTGCATGCTGTAGTGTAGTTTCACATAAACTGTTTCTGTTGTTCCAGTAGAACATGTGGTGACCTTACTCATGATGTTATACAGTCACAGGTGAAACATGCAGGAGCTAGAGTTTCTTTAACTGTCTCTTCATAATTACAGGTAAATCAATTTTGGGCATTATTGATATTTTTTGAGCAATGAAGCACAAGCAATCCTGTAAATATTTGTCTTCCTGTTCACGGGTATATGGATTTATGCATTTTGTGTCTTTACTTTTCTAAACCAATTTTTTTGTTTTTCTATATAACTCATGCAAATGGTATTATTTCATTTTAATGTTAGATGATATTATATGCACCTGGAATATCTCTTGAAAAGGTGCAGACAACCTTCATGCAGGAGCAACCCTGCAAATATTTGTCTCCTCATAATTACAGCTGCTGCTGAAGACATTTTGCAAGTGCAAAAAATAAAAAATCCAGGATGTGTACTTTTTACCTTCCACACCATGAACTGCAGAGTGAAATTCACTAAATGTGCGCTGCAAAGCAACACTGTATGTAAAACGTGATCACCATGTTATGTAAGTAGACCTTAGCTTTTGGATCAAACAGTGGTACAGCCACAAATACAGGTGTTGGCACTTTGGGCTGTTTCGGAGTAATAGATGGTGCTGAACTACAGTGTCAGAGCTCTGTTTTCCTTGTCAGTGTAATTATTTGTGGCATAATGACTCACCTTTACCTTCAAAAGATCTGTTTACAAGTCTAAAATTAGCTTTTTTGTAAAGGCGTTGGTCCAGTGCCTACCATCAGCCTATACTTTTGTGAGTGTGACTGGTAGATTTGATTTGAAATGGTACCAAATAATAATACAAAAACAACAACAACAACAAAAGAGGCAGCAACATGTAGATTCCATGGATATAGACAACTCATTTCAAGCTAAGTGCACTTCTTCAAGTAACATTAGTTCCGTGTTTGTATTTGATGATTTCTTCACACCAGAAGACGTTAAGATGATTTCGTCATTCAAGCATGGGGGTTCCAACCAACCTAGTGTTGATATTCCCAGAACATTAAGGAAAATGTTAAAATGGCATTGAACTAAACAAGGTGGGTGAAGGGGCATTAACAAAGTGGGTCCCTACATTGGAAAGAGCAGTCGGGCTTGCAGCAAATATGTTCAGGGCTATTAAAGAGAGCAGTCTAGTGTTGGCAACCCAGTGTGGGGAAATCAGCTTTTTATAGGCAGTAATATTTTATCAATACACCATAAGGTGTTGGATAATATGACTAACAGCTCCATGACAGCTGCAGCTGTTAACTTGAATTACCAGTGAAATTTGAACATCTCTTTTCAAACATGGAAGCTGTGACAATGAAATGAGCAAATCAGTGCACTGAAAAACTTCAACATGAATGTCTAAGAGTGACATTAAACATCTTTGTTACTTGGTAACTATGATGAGCACTACTTGTAACAGAATGTGACTGTTTGAAGGTTGTTAACTCCTTTTAACATAATGGACATTACATCTAATAATAAAATGACAGTGCAGTGATGCCATAAAAAATAAAATTTTCAACAACAAAAAAAAAGTTTGACTTTATCAGTTTTCAAAACCATTCAATGGTACTAAAAACATTTACCTACTGCACTTTTTATGTACCACAGAGTATGTCTAGTGAAACACAAATCTATATTAATCAATGTATCAGTGTTGATTAATAATAAATCTGGCAGCTTAAAAGGCACACGCAGGAAGCCTGGACCATGTGTACCATGTGGAACCCTCTTATAGGTGACATTTTGACAGAGAGTCCTTTTCCACCACCTCTTCAGCCACTTGTCAGTCGCCTTTTGGAAACTTAATTTATCATGAGCCTGATTAATCAAGTTAATAAATTGAGCCAATTATCTCAGTGCCGGCCCATTACTAACTTATGTTAGCTGACAGCTGACTTCAGAGTGATGGACAAGGAACTACATGGAGCTTTTATTCATGAAGCTGCAGCATCACTGATGTAGCTCCAATGATACCACATGATTCACTGAGGAAGTTTCTCAAACTCTCTTTTCTCTCTGGTTGCTCAAATACTCCAGCATTATTTTGTGAAAGTAACAGCAAATAAGAAGCTATCAACAACATATGTCAAGCAATGGTTCTGCTTAATGGTTTTAATGAACTCTATCTCATTTTGTGACCATGAATTTAATAAATTTATAGTTATATTATTAGAAAATAAGTTTTAAAAATGACATATTATGGCCTGCTAAAATTGATGCTCATCGATGCAACTGAGCCTTATTTATTTGCCTGTTAAGATAATCATGCATTTTCCCATAAGATGTTTTGCGTTTTTACATATCCAGTCCTGAATACTATAAAAGCCCAGCTAATCAGCTCACCCTCTGTGCTGTCACCTTTTTTATTATTTCTGTCTAGTACCTCTGACAATGTCTCCTTCCGGCCAGAAAAATGCCATCAACATCTTTTCAGATTTTCTCTTATCTCTCATCTGCACCCATAGAATTGGAAATTCACTCTCACAAAGCCAGACTCTTTGGCAAACACTTGGGGTTGATGGCTCACAGAGAAAAAGAGCTCAAAGCAGCATCACCTTTTTTTTTTTTTGAAAGAAAGTAGATATTGGCAGCTCAAAAACACACCAGGAGTCTTAACATGATGTTATGCTGCAGTACAATTATTACTATTAAAAAAGTTATTTTACATACAAAATGAGAATATGACTGGGCAGGAGATTACCAATTTGCTGAATGAATGTTTGACCAAATAAATCAAAATTAAAGACTGAGAAAGCACATTAAAGGACGGAAGCATAAGAAAAACTGGAAAATTAATAAGCCAACGCACAATTTGTGCCTTGTGGATCCACTTCAGCAGTTGGTATTTTTTCATTGTTGTTGTTTGTTTGTGTGTTTTTTTTTGTTTTTTTAATAAAGCAGCACATTATAATCTATGGATGACAAATCTTGTGTTTGATGGCGTAGGTTTTACCTTAGGACTTGGCCCTCATTTTATAACTCTGTAGAGGACTACATCAAATGCTTGAGTAATGACTAAACACAGAAAGTGCTCCAATACAAATGTTAATTAATAAGACAATCTCACATCCTGTGTCGGTGTCCCCTAACAAGTCACAGTCAGCCTTTTTTTATGAGTCACAATGAATCAATCCATAGTTGCCAATGACTGCTGGTTCAGAGGGTTGTTTCCTCCTCAAAATAAAAAAGTTGTAAGACAGAAGCCATATGGCAAGTGGTCTTACACTGACAGTGTTTGTGCGATGGTCAAGTAGGTTAGATCACGAGATCTCCTGCCTGTTCATGAGTGACTAGCTGCAATAACAGAGGAGCCTTGCTGAGGTGAGTTGTGAGAGCTGGAGGGTGACACAGATACACAAGACTCACTGGATGAGTACATAAGCACATAATTTGTGTTCCTTTCATCCCCTATAGCTTTCAACTAGAGACAGACCTAATGAAGATGTATTCCAGTCCCTTGAAGGTTTTCTTTTCTTATTTTTCTATTTATGCAAATTCCCTGTCCAGTTATTTGGAACATGTTTGCTGCCTGTTTGATGGTTGTCTGGACTGGGTTTCTTTTAACACTAATCCACTGTCTGTAAAGTCACCAAATATTTTCTACAACATGCAGCGCTAATCATTTATAAACCTGTTCTTAACTTGTCCGCTGTCATCAAAGTGTTCAGACATATCCATGTGGCATCAGAGCAACTTATGACCTAGAAAGTCATCTATGCATCCCTGCCTTTGGCAAAAATAAATGAACTTACCTAGCTTTTTAAAAAATAGGAAAATAACAAGCCTCACAGTAACAATAATTTAGCTGCAAAATGTAAGACAAATGTGTAAGATTTATAGTTACTGTCAAAGGTTACTGTAAAGTGTTAATTAATAACTTTAAAAAACAGTCTCATGGTTGTGTGACAATTAAAAGTTAGTGGGATTCATCCTCCAATACAAAACCTCCCAAAAAATCACCCCATTAGTTGTTTAGATATTTTAATTCAGACCAAAGAGATGAAGAGATGGACTGACCAACCAGCCCCCATTGCTTTCCCTTAAGCCATGCAGCCAGCATGGCTTAAAACCCAAAGACAGATTTTCATCATTTTTTATTTTGTTACAAAAAACTAATTTAAAAGCCAACAACAAAATGATTTTATGAAATGCCATTTATTAAGCAATTAAAACAAAATGTGTTAATCAGTCATTGAAAATTAACCATTAAAACGTTAGAGACCTTCATATTGACCCAGTCCCCCCTGTAAACACACTAACCAATGATAGCAGATGTAATTTTAATGGTGCATGACTCGAATATTGAAATTCCCTTCAGCCATCACTGACCTCTGACTGACACAAGCTCCTTACCTCTGGCAATGCTGCTTTTTGAAATCCTTAAAGAAACTCTTACTGTCATTGTATGTTTGAAGCTAGAATTGTTCTCTATTTGAAAGGAAACATTTTGTTTCTCTACAATAACATGGCTAGTATAGTAAACAACAGGACTTATTAAATTATATGAGCGAAATAGATAACCTTTAACTTGTATCATAGCACTGTATGCATTAGAAGAGGGTCTGCTAATGCATACAATGGTGTCTTCTTTTGTATCAATGTTTGCTTGCAAGAAAAGAAGTCTGCCATCTCATGCTAGTCTGCAAGTAAATACACAATAACTGTTGTGTAAGCCTTAGTGTGGATAAATGGAGCACATATGAAGATTAACTGAACAGGGCTGGGAATCATGGGCAAACGCATTATTAGTTTCTAATTCTGGATGTTATAATTGAATTTAGAGCTCAGAAACTCCTGCCTTTGCCACCTGAGCCAATGGTGAAATATCACTGATGGTTAAGCTAATTGGTCCTGATGAGGTCCTTGTTTGAAAAACAAAGAGTAACAGAGAAAGTATACTGTTTTTGTATAAAAGATGGACAAAGAAAATAAGAGTGTTTTGAAAGAGTGTATTTTTTTTTCCTGTGATGGAGAACGTCCTCTGCTGCAAAATTATATCCGGGGAAAGCCATTATATAGCCAATATATAAGCATAGGCCTTTAGAAATGAAACAGACTTTAGGCTGAATTATTTATCTTTATCTCACCAGATTTGGTTGAAGTTTTTTGCTATAGTGTGTGTTTGTTAGGGAGTTTTCTGCTCCAGTAACTCTCAATTTTTATAGGTAGTGAGCTACACTAAGTCGGTAACTGTAAGTGAAATTAGGGGGTCAAAATGTACTTAAAATTGGAGTCTTTTATCATTATGGTGAGACCTGTTGATAGCTCCAGAACTGCAGTTTGCAGTCATTTACACGAGGCAGACACAATAGACTGACTAAAATATGGCGTGAGGGCTCACTGAAGCAGGGCTCAGACCCTTTGAGCATAGGCATTAATCCTGTATTCGAACAAGAACAGGAGGCAGTAAGCAATAGAAAAGCTGTGGATGCAGTAGTTCTGGAGAAGACAGCCAATAAAGAAGCAGTGGCGAGGAAAAAGGCTGAAGTTGACTGTGTGGCAAGGACTAGAGATACACTGGAGCAGAGGAAGACAGACAGGCTGGTTTTAGAGATGATCGTGGAGCACAAGCAGCTACACAATAGCAGCAGGAAACAAGGGAATGACAAAAAATAATACAACCAATACTGCAGGTTAGGTAGGTCTGGTACCACATAAATTAAGGCAATAATCTGGAGAAGTCAAAAGTAAAAAGTAAGAGCTGGATTCTTACACCAGACACAGTAGAGAGGAGGCGGGTATGCTGATTGCAAGCAGGATGGGTTGAGTTGAAAGTGAGTGACACACACACTGAAGCAACACAAGGGAAAAGGGTCACGTGAGTTTATCTAAACCCTTTTTGAATCGATTCCGAATTGTAGAAGATTACAATTATGTCATTTCTGTGAATCCCGCAAAATTTGAGAGATCCTTTTTCACTTGCTTTTTGACAAGGGAACAAAATATGCCATGGCTCCGCATTTGTTTTGGAGCACCAATTCTCATCTTCAAACAGTTGTAAATGAAAAGAGATGGAGAATGATGTGAACACTCTGCAAAGTAGTTGTTGAGTCATTGGCATCAATCAGCATCCCTATGGATTCTGCAGAACCTTGCATGTTATGGCAATTATTGTGCATCAGACAAAATCTTACTTGATGCACTTTTCATAAACCCTGTGACACAAACAGAGGACATTCTTTGCCGGCCAAACCCAGGGCTGACAGATCTCTGTGTTAGTCCAAACCTAAATGCCAGGGTGAGTTCCACAGAAAGTCAGCAGCACTGAATCATCTCGAATGTATGACTGGATAAATGCATTTTTAAAGCCTTTTCAAAAAGCTGGACACACCATTGCTCATTTTGACGCGGCAGACTGTGGGCACTTCGGCTGTGTCGGCCAGACAAATGTGGTCCAGAGAGACTTCTGTTGATTCTCCTCCTTCCTCTTGTTTTGTCCGTCGTATCAGTGATGTTGGACGAAGCGTTTCATCTTTTCTATGATTGAAGATGAAACTGCAGTGTATCAGTGTATTCCAGCCACCAAGTTATTGCAGACTCTTTTCCTCATAACATGCTTGTCAAGTATATATTCCCATCTCAAATACACACACACACGCACACAAACACACTCTGTATTCCCCAATGGTGGCTTGTAAGCAAACAATACATTGCTGTGAATGGGTGCTCAATGCTCCAGGTTAATGTACTTCATTAGAGGTTTAGTTTTGCATGTCTGGCCTAATTTAACGGGGCCGGAAAGCCTTGGGACAATTCTTCTGACATTTCAAGAATGCCAGGCGCGACATAGGAGGCTTATGTTTATGTGAAACCATGGAGAGAAAGAGAGAAGGGCTACAGCTTACTCTGCCTGTTAATGATGGTTTGGAGCCTAAGGAGACAGGATGCAGACGGACCAAAGGAGCACACAGCTGGAGTATTCGTGTGTATGTGTGTGTGAGTGTGAGTACATTTGCGGGGGTGGGGGGGGGCTAACATTTTGCTGGGAGTGGGAAAAACATGCAAGGTAACATTCTGCCAGGAGGGGGTCATATCTCTCCCATTCACGACAGCAGCAGTCATTCATTGAGAGCTCCCTTTGGGTTTTCTACATCTGGTTAGTTATCTAAATATGTCTTTTACTCTTTTCTGCAAATGCACAACAGTAAATATGCACACAAAAAAATTGCTAGCATAAAACATTTATTTATTATGCTGCATGTGCTGTTAGTGTGCGAGGGCAACAGATAGGGAAATATGAATATTAGATGACTTGACTGTATTTCTCTGAGACAGATTTTTTATGGGGAACATTTGGCACTACCATGTTTTCAGTGTAAAAATTAACACATTTCTCTAGTTGGTTTTTCATAAAAACTGAAAGCAGGCACGGAAAAATATATAAATAACTAACAAGGGTATTTTAAATCTGGATACTGAAATACTCAAAACATGTTTTTCTAATAGCAGCTGGCATCACCAGTTTAGGACAGGTATTACACAGTGTGTGAGCCTGGAATGTTTTCATTATTAAAGTGTTCGACATGTGGCGGCTGGATCCCTCTTAATGAGAAAAAACAGCAGGACGGAGACATAATTTTCTTGAGCAGCACTTTACTGTTCTCCTTACTTGATTGGCTTCACAACAACTCTTCCTCAGCGTGACTCACATGTGACTGAATTAACCATTTAGAAGCTCCACTCACCACAGGGGTAGATTCAGCAGATTATTGTAATTGTTTTAAAAAATTATATTTGAGAATTTTCATATGTAAACATACATATCTAAATATTTGACATGACAAAGATGTACTGCACTTGTATGTCATGGTTTGTAATTTGAGTACAGTGTTGAGTTTAATTATTTCCTATTTTATTATGGTAAGTCTTGTCTTGTGTCTTTTGTCTACCCACGTCCTGTCAGGTCTCCCTCCTCTTGTGATTACCTGCTGTGCCCTGATGTGCTGCACCTGTGTTGATTGTCCCACCTGTGTCTCATTGCTCCTAGTTTGTATTTAGTCTCCATTTCCATTTTGTCTCTGTTAGATCATCTGTTGTTTCTCTCTGGCTCTTCCTCTCTTTCATAGTTCAGCTTCACTCTCTGGTTCTGTGAGCTATAGTCTACATCTTGTCTGTTTCCAAGTTTGTTGCTTTATTTTTTGTGTTGTTACTTCTTAGCTGTTTTTTAAATCTCTTTGTTAAGCCTTTTGTGCTCTCATGGTTGCTCTTGCTTTGTATCAGCTCTTTTAATAAGTTTGCTTTTTATTGAGTCTTTAGTTGGTGTTTTTGCATTTTGGGTCCTTTTATTTGAACCATGACAATGTATGCACAGGCGGAGCAGTTGATAAAGTTTTGATAAGTTAATGGCCTGAGGTAAAAGGAATCTGAAAACCAGCAACAAAGACCCTTCCTACTTTTACTCATAGCTCCATGATTGTGTAGCAAACAGATCCCTTCTTTGTAGAAGTTTGCATCTTGGACCTACAGAAATTCATCCTTGGCAGTAATGATGTCATCATTACTGTCAAAAGCAACAACTGAGCTTCATCTTCATCTTACAAAAGAGATAGCAGTCCCAATGCGTCAAATCACATGAGTAGAGCAGGCGCTGGGCAAGTTTAAATCAGCATTATAAAATAATAGCACAAAGGCTGAT
>JAPZDZ010000024.1:22687533-22728603 GCA_029783805.1 Acanthurus tennentii
GGTAAAAACTTGTTCTAAATACTTGAACTGTGACACACATTACAAATGTGTTTTTTATCATGTTCAAAGAATGTTCCCAAAACTTGAATGTCTTAAAAAAAATTCTACCTTTTAGAAAAAGGCCTAATTAAGAACATCTACATGGAAAATGCTGTTTACATGAGTCATTAAAGTTAAGAACATTGACATATTATGAATATTAATAGAAAACCGCTGTGCGTACAATCATAATAATTGTTTAAATAGCTTGATGCTTAATGAGAAAATTCTGATTTTGGATTTTTGCATTGAACAGTCCACAACAGAACAAACGTGAAGGTAAGCTCATTTCCATGTCTGTCGGTGGAATTTGTACTTCTGACTTAAATGTCTTATACTCTCTATATTCTATTTTTGTGTTGTATAACATTATTATTCTTTTTGTGCTTTCAATATCATCTCTACTCATTTCTGCTGTTGTGCTGTTTCAACTGAATTTCCTCCCTGGGGATCAATAATGGCTCATCTTATCTATCTTTTATAAGAGTTTTCAAAGGGAGTTTGACCTCTCAAGGGACTAATTAGTTACAGCAACACAGAGCAACTGTTATTCACAAAATGAACACACATTTTTTCACACATGACCAGTATAACATATTAGAAAAAAAATATTTCTTTATTAGCTGTTATTTAATTTGCCTACTGGGCAGGCTCCATTCATGGTAAGAGAAGAAGTACAATACTAATTTAAAATTCCTTGACATGTTGGATTTTGGTTTTACTGGCTGCAGCAGTCCTGTCTCTGCAACACGAAACAATAAAGGACTGGCAAATACTCAGGTCTTCTTCCAAATGTGTACATTTTAAGTGAATCTACTAACATTTTTACAAGAACATTTGTCTGATTTTCAATTGATATTGGAATGAGGATATTCAACAGAGTCCCAGAGCATTTCTCTCTTCACACTTAATCTATCAGTGTGCGTGAACAGACATTTCATCTGTTTTCCTTGTTACTCAGTATGACTGGCTTAGATACCCACACTTTTCTAAAATGATGCAGTAACAATATGAGCCACCCAAAAGTCTATCCTGAAAAAGTCTGTAAATTTAATCCATAATGTTTGTTGACACAGGTGGGAATTCTCAAAATTTGTGCCCATTTAGAGGAACTTTGTGGCAATTTCCGACCTGCTGGGATATTGGACTGGAATAATGCAATATTAGCATATTAAAGTTTAGGGAATTAAGTGATCAAAGATGTGAAAAACGTGAAAAATAAAATGTGTTTTGTAAGCTCATGGACATGAATTTACGCTTTGTGCACCATTGTACATTAAATATCTTTGGCATTTAGACAGCTGAAAATAAAAGACCATTTTGGATGTCGCCTTGGATTGCGAGAAACACTGATATTTTTAACTTTAATCTGACATATGATAGACCAATACATGAAGATTGAAAATATGTGTAAAAACAAGTTAATTAAATCCTATTTAATGTCGATAAACTGTGTGGGTTAAGGGAAAAAGGAACACAGAAAATGGGAGAATGCTTTAGGAGAAAAAACAGGCTTTTACTGTAATATACATCTTGTGTAACAATTGATTTGATAACTATTGTTTTTTACTTCATCTAATTAAAACAATTATAGAGGAAAATCCTTAACATGTCTTGACATAAGAGCAAATACAACATATCCTGACCATCATGATGAATCATTTTATTCTATAACTTTACACTCGTGAATTTTTTAATATTTCTTCTTAAAAGAACACACAGATATCAGTATTTTCCCTGTGATTTTACAAACTTAAGTAAAGAATTCAAACATAAAACAAAGTAAGAGTAAGTTTGAGAACCTCGCCAAGTGGAATTCACTTCTGACACATGAGAAATAGCCGAACCACACAGCAGGAATAAAACTTGCCAGCTGCTGTCGACAGGGTAAAAATATGAAATTGGCCTTGTCTTATCTCACACCAACAGCGTGAACACAAGGCTACATCTCACCTAGCTCATACATTCCTGTGATTGTTGCTATATCGGCGAATTTCTAACCCACCAATTCTGACTGTCCTGCCACAGCTCAGCGTTATGTGCTGACTGAGTCATCTTGAAACAAATGCAGAAAAATAAGCTTTGCCTGAAGGGCAGAAGAAACTGTTTATTCTCCACGCATTCTTCCATTGAGATAACATGGGCTGAGTTTTGAGGATGCTGGAATATTACAGCTGGAAAAGGCACAAAAGTCTGTGGTGAAGCTGTGTGTGCTGCACTGCTTAGTCCTGGAGAGATAGCTTCATTAATTGTGTTCACGGCCCTCTCTGTTGCACCAGTCAAATGCAGGAGTGTTAAATAAGTAATGGAAGCTGAACTGCAGTGAGACAGAGTTTTAACCTCACTCGCCTGCATGCTGTGTGTGCTGAGAGGCCTCTGAATGCATCAGTCCTATCAATCAGCACTTTCTACAACACCTTCTGACAACGTTTTAAGACGCTTTGATGGAATTTTGTCAAGATTGGGTTTGAAGGCACACTTGGATTCCAGTTTTTGTTTGTCATGGGAGAAAAAAAAACAACAAAAATATATGAAAACAAAAATATTTTATAAGATGCTGCCCAAGTTAACAGGTCACAAATTGTAAAAAAATCAATTAAATGAAGACATGATGAAATAGGCAAAAATGTTAATGTTACAAAGAACCACAGCTGTTATCTCAGTAACAATAGAGGAAATTGATTTGTTAGCCTTTCTTTTAAAAACATAACTACCAAGAGCAACTACAAACATTTAGTGATAATCTTTTTAAGACATAACATTTAATTTGTAATGCATTGAGTAGTGTTGATAGATTTAAATTGACATGCAATAAACAGAGCTGAATAAATGGAAATTAGAACTGATGATTTCATCATTTACTAGCAGTCGTTTCCTTGAACCTGTTTGAAACAATCATTTTGCCAGGAGGCAATTAAAAGCCTAAATTCCCCTAGAATTTCGAAGTCTCTTTGTAGTTTGTTACTGTGAAAGCTCACAGTGTTGCCAGAGGCTATTTGTAATGCCACAAGGAGAAACCCTGCCAGTTCAGAGATCCTAGAAATCTCAGGTCTAAAGGTTAGAAATGTGGGCTTGTAACCAGAGGATCACCATTTCAAATTAGGTGCCGACTGAGAATGCAAAGTTGACACAGTGACTCAGTGAAATCATTACTTCCTCCTGCAGGCTCCTTACAGGTGACCTTGAGCAAGACACTGGGAAGACAAAATCTGCCAGAGGATATTTCTACACATTCTTCTATATAATTGACCGAATAACTTGTTTGTTAACACAAAATAAAGAATCAAAGCGCGGATCCAGATCATCCAAAAATTGGACTTTGTCCTTTCAGTGAGGATTATTTAAACATACAGTAGTTAAAGTTAAAATTTCTAAGACAGCTAAATTTTTCTGATAAAAGTTGTTAAGTTAAACTTGACCCTAAGCCTAACTATCCCACTCTACATCTCAACTTCATCAGATTGCATCTTCTCCAGTGGTTGTTTCTCTTGAGAGACCTCTAGTGGTTACATTCTGCATTTAACATTGTGAAATGGCCGCTGCTTGGTTAGATTTTGATCTGATGATCTTGTTTGGGTTTAAATTGTAAAATAATTTATGTTACACACAAAAGTTAACTTACATGATGTGTCGTACATCAAGTGTATTATTTAGTTTAAAACAAATCTGTATTGACTTCTGGTTTCACATGGGACAAAGAAAGCAGCTTCATGGCTGAAAGTCCTGTTTGTTTCACCTCCTTTTTATATAATGTCACCTGACTTTGTCCTTTGCCACCTCTTAATTTAATGGTCACAAGAGGTCACAGCCTTACAATAAATGCAAATACAGATGCATTCAACAGCTTGTAGGACAGCCTGAAAATTCTCACAGGATAATATTTCATAAAATGATATTCAATGTATTGAGTTGTTTTTGTGATAAAAAGCTACATTGTGACTTTTGAAGTCTTGTCTGACTTCCTGGTGCAGTCTGCATACGCCAGCCTGAGTTCCAAAAGCTCCCAGAAAAAGGGCATGAATGTGACCATTTATGACAGATCAATAGTTTAAAGCAAGTGTTTGCAGAGAATAGAAACAAACAGGTCACGCCTGCTCATTACTCAAAACACAACTTCTTGTCCAGCTGCACGGCATTTTGAACTATTGAGGCTGCTGTCAGATGATGAATTTCTGCTTATACCAAACATCGATTGTTTCTGGCACATCTGTACAAAAATACCAAGTCTAAAAAGGAGCCTTTTCTTCTTGCTTCTAAAGGTGAAAAAATCCAAACCTGATGTTTACTATTGATGTGCCAATAACTGGAAAGAAAATAAGAATCTGTAGCTGCTAATTATCACATTGCATCATCTGTGTTTGACAAGTTATCCACAGGGGTTTAAAATTTACAGCCAAAGATGATTCAGGTCAGATGTGATAACGCTTTCTGTTGTGCTGTAATCAAGATCATTTGAAATGACAGGAAGTCAATACCAAGACTTAGAGGAAGGGAAGCCAAAACTGAGACCAAAAGAATTCGAATCCTGTTTCTGTGACCGGGGCAATTACCATGCTGGTCTGGGATCAGAGTAAGGCCTCACAACTGACAAAAATTCATCGCACATATTTCTAAAAAAGAAAATTGGATAAAAAAATTAGACAAGATAATTAGATAAAAAATTAAATAATATTCAGTTACTACATTTACATATTTACTGGATTATTAAGGTTTTGGGTGATAGCATGTGCTTTGTAGATTAGTTTGTACATACTTTAATTCTGATATTAACCATTGTTTATCCTGTTAACATCCACTGGATCATCAGTAATCCCCTAATGCTATTGACCAAGCACAATTTATTAAGATTTAAGTGTTCACATTTAGTTTATAAGCCTGTAGTTTATACATCCTGTTCATGCACTGTACATCAGTAACAATGAGCTCATTTCTTAGTTTCATCAATGAATCCTGCTGCTTGTGTTTTTGTTGGCACATCAGTGAGTGTGCCCGTACCAACCTGCAACATCACAGTCCTTCACATCTGTTTCAATTTTATAAATTGACATATTACAAAAATAGTTTTTGTAAGTGTTTTATAAAAGGGGATTTCTTTAAACACAGTTGTTAGACCTCAAGGATACACAGTGTTTTACTAAGAAACTCTATTTTGTTTCCAAATTAACCTTCATAAATCACCTCTGCTTTCTACCTGTTTGTACAAGGTGTCAGGGAACCAAAACTCAGGATATACCAGTGGACACAAAAACTAAAAATAAGTCAGGTGCTGACAATGTCAAACAGTATTATTTAAGATTCTAACTCAAAAAAATTATTGCTTGCACCTGCTAAATGCATCCTATTCTGAAAAATTGCATCCGTGTACTAAAGGAACAATCTCAGAAACTTTTGCTCATAACTCATAGATTATATCCTTAAAAACTCAATTTTTGAAATTGCCCTTTAGATTACTTGACTTATATGACAGTCATTTCATAAACAACAGCCATATGCAAGTGGATTTGCAAATAGAGTAAAAAAAAATGTTCAGTAAATTTGTCCACAAGATATGGGATCAACGTGGTCACCCAGCCTTTAAAGACTGACGATCAGACTTTATTTGTATAACTGTTGTCTTCTAATCAAGGCACTGTTGCAAACATATTTAATAGATCCTCACATGAAACTTGAAAAATGCTCAATAATGATCTACACGTCTCATTTATTTATTTAATCTCACATTTTTGTTGCTGGCATGAGTAAAAGCAAACTGAGAGGAAAATTCCCAATGGCTTTAAGGCTCTTGGAAGGAAGCAAACAAATGAATGAGACAGTAACACAGAGACAAAGAGCCTCTCGAGGTCATCAATAACCCAGACCACAGCGGCAGCGTCCGAGCACTACAACCCTCCTAAGATATTATCTCCAGGCTGCAACATCTACTTGAAGACATGCTTCACCCCTCCAAACCAACCTCACAGTCGATTAATATTGATTCCACATTTGAGCAAGCATGCGTGTCTCCTCAGGTGGAACCAAATTACTTTGAAACACCCCAGGAGCGCTCAGCTTGTGGGAGACTGCTGAAAACCATTAGCTGACTGGACTGGAAAAATAAAACTTAATTAGGGCAAATAAACAATAATAAAAAGGCTGCTGTTTCAAGTGAAGTAGGATCACTCAAGAGTGGCTAAAAAAGGCTGAAGTAACAGAACACCAGATCAATGTTTACGTTGGATTAGGAATGCTACTTTCAGTTCAGAAACCTGCATGCACCTACGGAAGTGATGAAAGACAGCACCTCGTACACACACACACAGATATTTGTGAAGACACTGCTCTGTGTTATCCTGCGCTCTTAAGCTTCTTATCTTTCTGCTGAGGTTTTGCAAATGCTGAAAACATCAGTTTGAATCTCCATCCTTTCTGAATTTGTGACCTTTGTGTACAGATAGCTACAGCTGATCGTTATCAACTAAATTAGCTAGCAATCAAACAAGTCAACATCAACAGTAAGTCAGTGGCTACAGTACAGCTGCAGCTTCACAAGAATACTGTAGAAGTACAATCTTCACCTCTGTACTATTTTATTTTATGATATGACTTGTGGGTTCAACATGACTTATTTCTTAATTTCTCAGTCAACTGTGTTTAATGTGAAGAAAATGATTATTTTTTGGTCTTATCTTAAAAAGAACCAAGAGAGGAGTTTTGAATGCCTTAGAGCTCAACACTTGCACTTAAGGTGTTTTAGCCCTGTTTCTAACCCTTATTTTATCAGGATTTTTTTTGTGTGTATATTTACAGTGGTTGATTGATTAATTTATCCAACACTTAAACGGTGATAGCCATCAATTAAAAGAATACAGTAGTCATTTTAGTGACTTTTAAAAGAGAGAATAACAAATATATTCTTGTTATGCATACTGTTCTTATACTGGAAGAGGAATTTAAAAGCCAGCACATGTTTTGGGAAAATTGAGATTATTTTTTTTCACTTTTTTTCAATATTTTATAAGCAAATAGATTATGGATAAAAATCCTGCAGATGAATCACCATAAAAAAGGGTCTTCAGAGGTGTGATGTTAAACATTTAAGTGTGAATCACATTTGCTATATAAAAGTCAAATTAGCATTGTGTGCTAAATTTACAGGGATGATGTCTAGCTAAAAACATGTTATGGAAGTACAGGGGTGTTTGGTTGCTTAATGAAAGCTAAATGAAAGAATAAAATTGTTCCTTTGATGGGAGCTGAACCTTTAGCACTTTGGTATAAACCAGAAATTATAGTAGACAGACTATATTGGTGAGTACATCATTATGAACACTGTACTTTGTGATGCACCAATCAAAAATGGAGTCAAATGATTTGAATACAAAGCTAAAGTAGCATTTTTGCATCAATTTTGTAAATGGTCCCAATAATGCAATGATTTAACACAATAGACTCTAATGAAGGACTGAAGCTCTTAAATATTAAAATGATAATCTGCTACTTCACAACACAGCTATGAAATTTACTCTAGGTTTGATTTAGTTTAATGTTTGTGTTTTTATCCTTCCTTGCTGCAAAGAGAGAATTTACTTTATGGGACAGTAAAGTTCTGCTGCACTGCAGACATGTTAAGCTGTTTGCAAATTGTATTTGAATCAGTTGACAGTCAGCAGACCTCTCTCTCCTGTGCCTACACAGGTTTATGAATTAGTGCTATGGTTTCCGTACACTGTCATACAAGATATGCAAGAGACTCTAAATTGTCATTAAATGTCCATGTGAGCATTAATGGTTGTCTGTCTATGTGTGAGCTGTATTTCCGCCCAGCAACAGACTTGTGAACCTGCTCCACTCAGCGTGAGCAGGGTTCCAGCTCCTCCGCATCTCCACGACCTTACGCAGCGTAGGAGGTTACAGACAGCGGATAAATGCACGGAACTGAAGAAGTGTTTCCTTTGCCTGGTTTGTGTTCAAAAGGTGAGAAGTAAAATGTATTTGGTCATGTACTGTGCTTGGTGTGAATACATGCAGACCAACTACTTACTACAATGACATCAATAACACAACACCCTAAAAGTGGCCTATTCATAATGCTTTTGATGCTGCTGCTAATAATTTCATACTTCCAGCGCCTCTTGATTTCCTTAGATCTTCATTCTAAACACCTTCTACAGCACTTTCAGTCATGGAAGGTACTGCTATAAAAGAAGACTTTTTTCTTTTAAATTTCTGCTTCAAAGTACCTTCACTTTTATTGCCAGAGAAAAAAAAATCTATCCCAACCAATCAAATCTAAAAATGTCACAGAGAGAGGAAAAGAAAGAAAACACATTCTGCAACACATCACAGGTTTGAAAAAGCTGTTTCCTGTGAGTGTCGTCATCAGCGGATCTGCTGCAAGTCTGTCTCACTAAAAGAGTGGGGGTCAATGGACAAATCTGATCTGCAGTTATCACAGAGCTGCGGGCAGTATCAAAAAGTGGATAATCTGGGTCAAATCTCATTCTCACTTCACAGAAATTGACCGTCATCACGTATGCATTAATGCCAACCCACGCCTATCAGATGGGACATCTTGAGGAGCGATTCGACCATACATTTCTGATTATCACCCTGAAATCTTCATCGCAGCAGAATCAAACGGCACACTAGAGATAAATCAGACGCACTTCCTCATTTATTGTTAATGCAATCAAAGGGCTCTCTCTGAACAGACTCTCAAATCAACATTTGGTAAGAGGATGGGAATTAAATGTGCCTTGGTTTAAGTGTTGCCAGTCAAAGGAGATGGTGTGCTGAGACAGGCAGAAAGAGGAGCGAACTCTGAAAGCTTCAACTGATTGGTTATTTCAGCAGAATCCTGCAGCACGACAGGGAGATAATGAGCTCTCTTTGATCAGAGGAGCATTGTTGTATATGATGATCATCTGAGTGTGTGTGCGTGTAGACGTGTGTTAGCCAACAACAGTGCCTGATGAATATTCAAGGAAGATTGTCTGCTGTAATATCCCTGAGGAGCAACTGGCTTGTTGTTACACACACATGGGAGGCTCGGCATGCACCTTGTTGGAATCACATGATTGTTTGAAATACCAGTGGTGCTGTAGATAATGAAAAGGCCATTTAAAGGTAACTCAGGGCCATGCAGTACGTGGAAAAAGACACAGGACAGGAAAAAAAGACAAAATAGTGCAGCACAGAATCTCAGAGACATTCTTAAGATAATTGTTTATTATCATTTTGATTTGTTTTGGATGGCTGAAACAGAAAATGATAATTGCATGCTAATTACTTTGCAAAGTGTATCAATTAATCATTTAAATATAAACAACTACAGCAAAAACAATCATCACTCTCCAGTTGAGAAATTTGCAGGAGTAATTGTTTCTATTTGGTTTTACTAATTAAAGAAAAAGCGTGTTAAGTTGTTTTGCTTGTTTTATTTACTTTACTGCTTTCCTAAACCATCCTAACGCTGATTTTTTTATTTATTTATTATTTTTTTTTATACGAGACCCTCAGGGGTGCAACCACTACAGTAGATTTATCTACTGAATGCAGCTTCCTCTTCTTTTTTTGGAGGCAGTAATTAATCCCTCATTTATAGGAAAAATAAAGCTGCATAGAGATAAGGGACTGTGGTCTGGGAGTCATTTGGTATAACCTCTGCATCACACAGCCCAAAGCTTATTTGTTGGTCGTGTGCAGTTGTTCTCACTCAAGCTGGCAGAGCAACACAGGACTGTCACAGCTTTATTTTCTCTACACAATCACTCCCTAAAGAGGGTCTCCATACATTCTGGTCCACCTTTTATCTATTAAATCCATTTAAATCACAACCTACAGCTGTAAATATTCTGTATTTCCATCACTGGCCATATTATATTTCTGTTTAAATAGTTTATGAGGACTTTTTCAGCACTGTTGTGGTATTGCTGGGTATTGCTGTATCCTGTGTGTGTGTGTGAATGCGTGTGCGCACGGGGGTGTGTGTGTGTGTGTGTGTGTGTGTGTGTGTGCTGGTCTTGGTTTGTGTGTGGGCCTAAAAGAAATCTTTCCAAAGTGGTAACTCCATTGGACCAAGACCATCCATCTCCACTTATAATCTGCATTTAATAAGAATTAAATTGGCGGCTGGATAGATGTGGTTTGAGCCACGTGATAATGACAGTTTGACTTTTCATGGCTTTGATATGCGGACGACAGCCGCCTGTAAGGCCTAATGGAGCCGTTCCACCAGCATCTGTTAAGAATGCTTCATTGAGTTTACAATTAGTAAAGGCCACGGTTCACTGCCAGGCTGTTTGACCACAGAGAGCGTGATGCAAGTGAGAAAGGCTCTTGGATTTACACAGAGTGGAAAGGAGAGCTGAAATTTTGTTACTGCTTGGTATATTGGTTTAGCAGGTCTAATGAAAGTAGGCCAGATTCACAGAAAAATTAATGTATTTTTGAACAACCTAAATTATAAGAGCTAAACTCTCTCTAGAAATATGCAGTATCACGGTCAAGTGCAATTTTGCAATACACTGTGCAATATCTGTTTATTTATTCTTTTACCAGTTTATATATCATATGTGAGTTGTTAGGCCTGTTAGCTTTTTATCTTTATCTTTTTTATCTTGCACTTTTAATCTTTTTGTACCATGGATAGGAGTTGGTCAAGACTTTCATTGTACAGCTGTGCAATGACAATAAAGGCTTGAATTGAACTGAATTGAATGAAATTGACTTGAATTATAAGACAAAAGTGAAAAACGATGTGTTTCAGTCCCTTTTAATATTTCTCTAATTTGTCCATTACTCTCAATCCTAAACTGGTTGCATCATGTAGGACAGGTAAATTTTATAATATATACAGTAAATGTTACCTTAATAGTAGTAAAAATAGATTTTAAGGAAGACTGTTTTGAGCGAACTATAGTGAGGACAGTGGATTTGTCTCTAGAATCTCAAAGTTAGTTTAAGTTAAATGATGCTAAACTAGACATCGACATGTGTTTGTTAGTCTGCCTGACCGAAAAATTTCATCTACTGCTGAATTTTAGCATGTCACAGATAAAATATTGAAAGTTTTCTCAGGAGTTCAGTGAGAAATCAAGCAGACTTCACATTAATTTGTTTGTTTTTTTGTCTTGAATTTGTTCACTCTCAACCTTGGGGAATGTAAAAGGACTGTGGAGAAATTCAGTGTGCAATTATTTTAAATGACTACTTTTTTCCTACAGCGGCCACCACTCAGCGAAATATTAGCTTTTTTTGTGGTTAAAAAAAACAAGTTGATTTTTAAAGAAAATTAAAACATAGATTTAAAAATAGTAGAAATATGTTTTCCTACCTCAAAAAGATGACATGAATGAACTACTACACCTATAATTGGCACTGTGGTGGCTCAGCGGTCACAATACAGCAGTTTCAGCTTCGGTCTAATTTGTATGGAGCTTCAGTGTTGGGCTGTGGGAGTAAACAGGAACAACAGGAGAAATCACACACAAAGACTTCTGTTCTTCTGTTAAATTGCCTGTAGGTGTGAACTTGGCTCTGCTCGTTTGCCTTCAGTTTAGCACTGGGATTGACCACCAACGTGTCCTGATCCTTCCTTGCCTGTTGCCTGGTGCATAACTGAGACTGTCACCTGAGATGTTTCTCAGTAAGCTTCATTTTAAACCATGTAAATGAATTTTTATTTTGATTATTGTTTACTTGATCACGGGATGAGACCATGTTCTTTTCACACATAAGTGAGGCACAGCATGGCAGTGAGACGGATGAGCAGATGGTGCACTACATGCTTGAGCCTGATACTGTGTTTCACTACTATAAGCAGACAATAGCTTGACATTGATATCACACGCTGGAAAGTCAAAGTGTGGCATTCACAGTGGTGTTTTTTTCTGTTACTGGAATAAAACTCAGCTTTAACCAAAGCTTTAACAAACAAAATGAACCAATACCTTCACCACATTCCAGTGTATACAAGAACTCAAAGGACAATAGTAACTTTTAGACATTTGAGGCTTTTTTGCTATAATTATGTTAGTCAGACTATAATGAAAGTAAGCTTGTCTCTATTAAATTTATGACTTTTTACAATTGTGCAAGCAGGCCACCAGACAGACACCACATCGTTGCATTTACTACAGCAATGGCATGCAGTATATGTAAGCTGTTAGCCATTGTGGTTGCTCTTTTATTTGAACCTCTTATGTGATTAACTGTACTTTTATGTCACTAAATCAATGCTTTTGCCAGACATCAAAAACAAGCAATAGCCTCACCACTGGGCAGTCATAAAAGAAAAGTTAAAGTTAGAGTTAGAGTCAAAAGGGAAGATACAAGATTGAGCAACATATGTCCTTTATGTAAGTTTATGATCGAGGTTGTAAATATAGCAGCAGTCACTTTGTGTCTCAACTAAAATAAATTACATTTTGTTTAAAACATTTTAACTTTGGTTACAGGAAAACAAACAGAATTTGTTTTGGTTTTTTTAAAAGAAGAAGCTATTTTAAATTTACAATCAAACACCAGTTTTGCAATTGAAACAGGACTGGGTCAAACCTGGCCGGACAGTGTCTGGCCAATGTGAGAAAATGTGGCTATTTTGTTACAGGAGCAATCTCAGTAGTGTCGATGTTTTGAATACCTGCATATTTAATGCTTCTCTGTAGTTATTACCTGTGTAATTAGCTGATAAAACAATCACTTTTTATCACAGTGATTGTTGTTTGGGATGTTTAAACTGTGTGGTCTCCATTTGCCTCTCAGCACAGTGAAACTGTTTTTGTCTTTCTTTGCTCTGTGCTGGTCAGTTACATTAAGCAACCGGATGTTTGTTGTAAAATGTAATTTCGTCTTAAGCAGAATACTTAAAAGCTTCTACTGTTGCCATGATTATTGACATCTGAATCAGAAAGGAGCATTGGCTGCACCTAGAGGAGGCAAAAGACGTGTTAAAAGAGTGAGAAACTGGGCTCCTCTATGGCGCTAAATTAGTCTCAAAACATGCACACAGAAACCAGTTCGAGACAGCTGCTCCACCACTCTGTGCATAAATGCAGTCTTGTGAGCAAACTGCTTTGATTAGTGTAAACTATGCACACAACTGCTTCACATTCACTTGCTTGGTAAGCTGACTTTAGAGACTCAGAGGGCAGTGAAGATGCTGATGTTTTTTTCTGGTCTTGTCTCTAATAAGACTCATAACTACAACGATAGAGAAGCACCAGAGGTGTTTAATGACAGACTAGTAAAAAAAAATAAACAGAGTGAGTGTCATAGTGGTGTGTTGCTTGTGAAAATATTAGCTAATACCTGGTGCACACTCAAGGATTTTCAAATCTTGATTGATTTTAATAAAGACCAAGACCACAGACATAATGACAGATTTGACTGATTTATAATATTAAACCTTAAGAACACACAGAAACACTCTGAGTTTGTACTAAAAAATATCAGCCTGGTGATTTGATGTCTGTGGCAGCTCACAGAAACTAAAATGGGACCTCAGTTAAAAACAGACATTCTATATATATCAGCACCCAGCATTTGTAGTTCTGAAAAATCCATGAAAAATTGGTTGGGGAGAAATGTTACTTTAAAACCAACATGTTACAAGTTGCCGACATTACCATAAGTTCAAATGTTAGGGTGCATGTAAAAAAAGTAAATAAATAAATAAAAAACCCCTTATTAACTAAACCTCTAACATGTCTTACATTGTTCATTATCTGTTCTCAGCAGAGTAAATCACAATGCGTATTTCTTTGTATTGTCCCATCTTTTTTCATTTATTTATTAATGATCTTGGTCTGTGGTTGCACAGCTGGGTAGGCATTGGACCCTAACCCATAAACTCATACATTCCACCTCCCTCCAATCCCACCAAGTGACCCTGTGAGTGGAGAGAAGTGCAGCATATGGAGGCGCCGCCCCCTTCAGCCTCCCCGCCGACACCAAAACCATTCAAGTGAAACAAGGCCTCTCCATGGCGAAAGCAGAGAGCAAGCACTTCATCTCTCACCTCAAAATCATTATTACCTGATTAAGTGTGATTAAGAGAAGATCATTAGCAGCTGCATGTCCTGTCAGTAATGATTACTGTGATGGGTGCGTTATACCCAATGAGCTCATCTGCAGGCTAAGCCACTTTAATGACCAGGGAAGCATTGTTTAGCAGAGCTCTTGGATGAAAGGTTCACTTGCTACCATCTGAGCAGAAAGTCAGAGTGAAGAGAACATCCCACAACTGCATTATAATGAACTAAATTGTACTACAAGGGGTATGACATTGAACAAATTCTAACTCCAGTTCTTCTTCATTGTTTACTTGTGTTGCTCATGTTCAATCTAGTACTAATTATGTTGATTCTTTTGTTTATTCTGTGGTTTATGACAAAAAATTAAAGCATTCACATTTGTTTAAGTTTAAACTTTAAAGGTAGCAAGAGAAGTTAAAGGATAATTAAAATGAATAAAATAGGGAGTGAGAAAAGGAATTTGGTTGTGTGGGAAAACAGGTTTTTTGGGATCTGAATCTGAAAAAAAGACACCTGAGCATGTGTTCAAAGAGCAAAAATGAAGACGTTTCTCATTTACTTCCTTTAGAAAACGATGTTGAAACATTTTTCCAAGTCTTCTCTAACACTTTTGATCTCTGCAGCTCCACCTTTCTCCAAATGGCTCATTCAGCGAAACCGTTGTGAAATTCTGCTGCTGAGGTTTGTGCAAAAGTTAATTTGTGAAGCCTAATAAATGACACTGTGTAATCACTAAAATAGGACCTGCAGTCTCATAGAAAAACTTGACTTTCATCTTCAACCTCATCTTAAATTAATTTTTCAAATTTGATTTCATATGTCAGCTAATTTATGGAGAAGAGTAAATAAATCCCCAGATGCACCTAAGTGCAAGTGCCGGAGGAATATCTCTGTGTATAAAAATGTTTCAGTTCTCTGCACTATAAATATCTGGAATTAATTATGATTCGCCAGGAACTTCCCAGTGATGAATGCAAATTACCTTTCGCTTTTGATCAACAGCTATCTCTATATCCAGCCCCAGTTAAAGACACTGGTACCACTCACTGTGTTATTATTTCATTTTGCAAATGTTGAAATTTAATCAAAAATGCAAAATGTACAGTAACCTTCAAATGCAAAATCTTAACTTATTGTCAGGTGAGTTGAAGTCAACATTTTGATCATAAATCTTCGTTGAGTATCAATGAAGAAACACGATGTACATCACACTCTGCATTGTGGAACAAATCATACAAAACAGAGGTGCACAGTCATTATCTATATCTGTATCTGTGCAGCAATACAATTTTTTTATATCTGCATTTACATAGCACAGCTGAAGTGAACATTTAATAGGAGTCATTTTACACTGGGTGAATGTTATATTTTCTAACCTATTATATTGTTTGGCAATGCAAATTTACCTTCGAAGCATTGACGCGATTTGTACTTAATTGATTTTAATGGAATCTGTTTGTGAAATAATCACAACGTTTATTCTATAATTTTATTGCACAGAAATAAAAATTTTTCATTTGAAAGCTGGCTGACTGCAATAGGAAAAAAGAGAACTTGTGCATAAGAATTCTGTATATTTAACTCTGTGACTATTTCACATATACGGTATGTATATATCTATAAATATATATCAAAGCAGCTGCAGCTACGCACACATATATTAAAACTAATGGAGTCCTCATGAAAGTGATTTATCTCCTTTTCTTGACTTTTCTTGGTTCATATTATGAACAGTCCAGTTTTCTCATATAACTTCTCTGCGTTACATTGGACTCGTCAAAGTTTTCAAACACTCCTAGCCTAGAAAGTTCTGCACTCTCTTCTCATGGGGCAGAAATTTTCGGGAACAGTGAGGAGAGGCTTCACTTTACTGAAGGTAGAACTTTACAAGGAATGTAGCAGAAGCAGAAGTTCTCAGATAGCAGACATATTTGGGCCTAAACTGGGCCACATTTGGCACTTATGGCTTAGTTACAGCACTGGTGCTATTATATGTCATGAGCCAGGTTTTACTCAGGTTACTGTTGGGGACAGACATGGCCCAAACATCGTTAGCTAGGCTTGGCATGTGGTTGCAGCGTTATGTGGCTTTGGCACTTATAGCTGAAACATTTAAAGCGTCAGAGCATCAGTGTAATCAGAGATACTCATGATTGCTGAAGTTTCACTCCTGTGGCAAACAGCTTTCTACCACATGTTACACCTGGATACTGCCAAATGAGGCAACAGGAAAGACAGAGAACCCGGTGCTGTGGACAACATACCTGTGGACTGCATTACTCTGAGCAGCAATCATGAGAACGAACCAAAAATATATTTTTGCCTGTCCCTGATGGTCTGAAAGAGTTGTTAAATTTATCCACAGTCACTTTTAAAATTTAGTTGCTTACAGGGTTTAAAATGTAGCGAGAAAGCATGAAAGTCATCGAGCTGACAACACTGCCAGATGCAGCTTGATCCTGCAGGTCACACACGAGTGTATAATTTGTGTCACTTGTGTGTTTTCCAGCTGTTATGTTGAATCAGTGGTTAATTAAGGTAGATGCTACCCTTTTTCTTATCCATGTCCATTATGGAGCAGTTTTAATATTTGTTTTAAACTTATTATTAATGTCTTGTCTAATTACGTATTCATTTTCCAGTGTATGATTGATGTAAACTTTCATATTTGACACAACCACACTGTGAAATGAACATCAGGTGAGCATCAGTTATGCTGCTCCACAGAGTGCAGGAATGGGCTAAATGAGTGGCCTTGTTAACTTCTAAGGTGGCATGATTGTTTATTCTGGGCCAAATGGTTGTTATTCTGGTCCCTGCTTGAAGGGTTTTTAGCAACAACTGCGACAGATGAAAAAGAAAAAAGGAAAAAACACTTGATGTAAATGTCTTGTGGATCAGATGAGCCCAAGGGAGGCAAATCACATCTGAATTCAACGCTAATGTGCAGAATATTACCTCTGGCAAACCACTTAAGAGATAAATCAAAAACAACCAATTTTAGTAAGTAGATTTAATGTGTACTAATAAACTGAAAACTGTGTGCACACCAGCCTCCATTACAACACACACCGAGAGGCTCTTATCAGTGAGACTTCTGGGCAAAATTAGGGAAACGATAATTAGGCTAATAATTGTAGACACAAAAAGTATGACCAAATAAGTTTATTACATAGGATGAAAACCTGAGGAGACAAAACAGGGAGGCAGTTATCAGATAAAGAATTACAGATAGTGAGCACAATAAATGGGTAAAGGAACTGAATAAATTAGCACCAAAGTAAGTACAGTTCCTCTCAGGTTCTGAGTTCAGCTCCTTTTTTTCTTGATCTGTGCCGTTAGATCTCAATTCCTCTTCAGTTTTAACAAGTGAGTTTAACTGAATGATAGGAGCTTAGACTGGTATTAGGGTCCATATCCCACATTAAAACCAGACTGTTAATCTTCAGTCGTAATGGACGTTTTCACACCAACGCAGCGCTTGTAAAAGAAAACATCTAAAAAGATTCTGAAGACATCAAATGGAACAAAACATTTATATTTCTTTTACACTGAATTAAACTTTGTGTTTGTTATTTTTGCTTTCTCTGTCAAAAAATTGGCTGCAAAGTTTAACGGCATTGACTTTTTTTTTTGTCCTGCTGTGTTTGACCTGTTTTGCTTTTTTGCTAAAATTACATGAAATAAATCAACTGCCTCTCTGAAGTTTGTATGCCGTGACATTTTCAGATTAAACACACTTTATAAAAACTCAAACAGTTTATACCAAAATCATTTATGTAATCTTGTAAAGAAATATGCTATTCACTGAACAAATTTAAATAAAATATTTATTTGTAAAGCTTTTGACAGTTTGAATCACAGAAAATTTTTGTTTACACAAGATGGGAATTTGTTGTATTATATACAGAAACTGAAGCACAGATATGAAATTGCTCCACAATCTTGTGGAGGTCTGCTCTTTGGGAAGCAATTTCACATATGTTTTTTTTTTTTTTTTTTATAAATTTCACACATGCCAAAAACAGACTGAATAATAAAATATTTGGTCTCTTACTTTTAGGAAAAGTGTTGCTATGGATGTGATGTTTATCTTAATTGCCTGGATTAAGTGCCATTGAATCAAAGAGTTGTGACACACTATGATCTCACTGCCACACAGTCACAGAGTTCATGTAGCTCTTAATAGCTCCAAACAATTCTGTGCTTTCAGTATGTTTGACGGTTTCATTTAGAACAGAAAGCAACAATGGCAACTATATTTGGCAAAAAATTAGAGTAAATATTTACAAAAATTTGACATTTATTATTTTAGCTACACTTTTTCTGAGGAGTGGCAAAGAGAAAGAATAAATCCGTTTTTCTGTTAAATTTTGAAGAGAAAGGGTGCTGCTCCCATTACAAAAGAATATATTCAGAAAAACACTATATTTGCACTAATATATATACATATATATATATAAAGTACATTTGTTCCTTTATTAACTAGTTATTTTCAATATATAGAAGCTTTTTTGTCCTGAAGAGTGTTTGAAAAGATAACTTTAGATAGTATATTTAGACTACATTGTTCTTAAAACTTTCATTGTAGTGATGTATTTTGAATTGCATTGAATTAATCAGTTTTTGTTTAACTGTGGAGGGAAGCTGTTTTGCTTTCATTGCATTTACACAATGTAAACAATGAGTTATGTCTCATGCTTCCATGTTCCTATTTACTTACATCCTAGTGTTATCTCATGTTGTAACACTCTATTAAACATTCACAGTTAGTGAAAATCAATGAATGCAAGCAACTGCTCAATTTAAACCAACAAAGAAGTCGGGTCAATAGTGCAAAATAAACAGACAACCTTTGGCATTCATAAAACTTTCCATTTTATAAGTGTACAGGGAGAGTCTAGATAAGTTTTTACTTCAATAGTCATCTTCTAAGAAACTCATTTGACCTGATAAAAGGTGAGAAAGGTGTCTGAGAGCAGACCAAAAAAGGCAAGCAAGTGCTCAAAACAGCAGTGAATTCATTTACTACACTTCTGGACACCTGGCTTTTACTGCTCAATGAACTCCATAGGTTGATCAACACCTTCAGAAACACACACACAAGAATCCCAGAATCAAACTCATATTAATATGTGATAGCAAAAACAAACTCAACACCACAGGTTAATGTTACAGTTGATGAGGACATCCCCAGAGGAGACCGAGTCTTATTCAAGCCTGTCAGTGTCTGAGAGAACTGGGAGGGGTTAAAAAAAGAGACGGAAAAAGTGTTAAGGTTTATATATAGAAGGACACATCTAAAGCCATGGTTTCACACATCTGTAGCTTTCTGAAGTTATACTTTCATTTAAGTGTGATCACACTTCTGTACTGCTGATTTTAACACTTGTAACTAATGAACTGTCTAAATAAAGATGGTATCTTACTGACTTAATTACCCAGCCATGTTTGATACAAGCTGACCATGTTACCCAAGTAACCAGGGCTTCTATCTAACCTAAGCGCTAACTTTAGGAACAAATCTAGTCAAAAAAGGATAAAATGAACACAACAAAACCCAAAAACTGGAATTAAATTGAGAAATATGTCAGCCAACTGACACCAGGTCTTGGTAACGTTACCTAATGAAGTGTTGATGTGTTAGCTGACTGTGTTTGGTATTAACTGACAGTTAACATTACCTAAGGTCAGCTATAACAAATACCATTGTTGTCCAGATTCATAAAAGGTCTGCTCATGCATTAAAATGGCTTTAATGCTTTTTCAACCTACTGGCAAGCATGCTTGGGAAACTTGGAAAATAAATGGGGTTTAGTGCTGAAACTTTGCAGTGTGTGGAACCAGCTCAATTAAAAGTCTTTGAAAGTGACATATCTAATCCAACTAAAATGTTGGATAATGAAACCTAATTCTAAAAAAGCTACAAGAGGAGAGATATTCTATGTAATATAACTTATCTGTCACTATCTCTATATCTTTACAAAAATGTATGATGTTAATTAGTCATTACAATTTAGTGTAGAGCATGTATGTCTGTCTGATAACATGTTATAGAAACCTGGATTTGTATTTACGAGGGAGGTATTGCAATCTGAAACTGTGGGTGAGCCAAATCTCAAAAAATACTTTTTTCTTCATGATGGGGTTTTATAGGAATACAGTAAGAGATAAAATACAGACTAGCAGGGAATCAGTTCATAAGGAGAACTGTATTGAACTGCTACTGATTTTCTGAGAAATGCACAGTAAGCCCCTCAAGGATCTGTCAGGAATCCCTGTCTAGAAACAACTGTTGCATTACGTTACAAGTAAGTTTGCCTATAAGGTGTTTAAAACTATGTGCATATTCTAAACAAGTGACCATAATAGAACTGTTAAAGCATGTTTTCTTAACATTCAATATTTATTGTTACGATATAAAGCTCAACTTCTCAGGACCACAGTCTTCTCACCGGTTCAAATGTGAGAACTCAGATGAATCATCAGAGTTTTGTGTAACTTGACCTGTTACACAATGATGTTAATTAACCTGTTTGTCTGAGAGCAGGGACTACACTTCACTCACTTGATTCTCAGTGACTCAGGACTTGTTTCAGACTTGAAGGGTTAAACTGGAAACTTATCATCGACTTTTATATGGGCAACTTATTTCCACCTTAGTTAATATTTGAGGTTTAGGAATTAAATGTTCAGTCACAAATCAATGATATTCAAATATTGCAACGACAAGGATATGTCCTTTTTTAGATAAGAAATAGGAAAAACCAGAATTTTAATCCCAACTGTAGGCTTCCTCATGAATATTACTTTCATTTTATCTCAAGAGAAGCACAGTCTGGCACATGTCACCACATAGGCTGTCTTAAGCAGAATTAGAGTATAAACACACGGCCAAAAAGGCATTAAATTTGCTCCATTGGCTTTGAGTTAAAATCACTGGAAAGTTCATTTACATGTAGTCAGAGAGAAAAATCAATTTCACATGCTGATACTGTTGATCCCCTCTTTATGGATACAAACAGCCATCAACAGAAAGGCAGGCAAATCATGCCCTCGAGACAAGGCTGTGCTTAGCAAGCAGCTAGAAGTGCAGAAGGGTCTGCAGTAAAAACCCACACAATTTCTCTGAAAGAGCACTGTATCGAGCCCACTCCTTCACACGCTGGAGTGTTCCTACATTTTTTTATTTTACACCAGTTTAATATGCATTATCATAGAAGTTTACAGTAACTTAACCTGTGCAGACAAAAAATACTACAATAATTGGAAAGTTCTACATTGTATATAAATTTGGTGTTCTATGCTACATTAGCCTCCTAATAAATAAGATCATTTGTGTCTGAATCATGGACTTAAACATATTTCTTTGTAGTTCTTTTTCCATCCTGGGTTTCCACCCTGGTCGGATTCTGGAAAGCTCAAAACCACTGTTTCCATTATCCTTTATCTCTTCGCACAGAGAAGGACAAGTAAAATATTTAAAAATATTGATTTGAAGGCTGCTGCTGTTAGAATGTCCTGGTTATTTACAGATCTGTGGCAGATATACAGCACCAGCACAACCATTTGTAGCAAGTATGATGAGAGAGGAGTGTGCAGTTCAAGCAGAGAGCATCAGATAAAGATGCCTCCATTGAGGAATTGGATGGAAAGCTTCCACACAGACAGTAAGATTGGTTTCCAATTCCTCCCATCAGACAAATTGAGCCCAGTGGCCAATTATTCCCATTGCCAATTAACCTTGCAACCAGCCCCCTCTGAGCCCCTGCGTGAGTCAGCCTGCCAAATTTGCTTTTGCTTGTCACGTCAACACCACTGATGAAAACAGACAGGAAAATTCTGTGGCGCCGAGTAGATTGAACCAAATATCATTGTGTAATCCATACCGGCTCCAAAAAGGGCCACAAACTCTTTAACAGGAGCACTGAGTGTGTGGCTAAATCACAATGCTGACAAAGATGGAGTAACTTGAGAGGCATCTATTGAAAAACCCCACTTTTTTAATATTTAACAAGTTAATTGTTATTCATGCATTTTTCATTCTTTTGGTTCTTTCTGATTAATGCCACACTAAAAGAGTGGTGAGATTTTGTTTCTTTGTTATATTTGCATGTGGCAGTCTCTAACTCTAAGATTTGTTGTCCAGCAATAGGATTTTTCTTTAAATTAACTGTTTGCAGCAGGAAAGAAAAAAAACTTGTGATATAAATGTTTATAACAGTACATAGACAAAAACAAGCAGCTGCAGTATGAGCAGCATCTTTTATATAATTGCATGCATACTTTACATGTATAAAAACTGAGCATTAATAGCTATCTGCTCACGGTAGGCTGAAGGTCATGATTGTGCTGCACATAAATAATCCAGGAAGAAAAAGAGCTGCAGCAAACAGCTTAACTAGTTTCTTTTGTAAACATTCATTTTTGTTGTTGTTCAGTTGGAGTCTGCTGCTACCTCACATCCTAATATTCCATCTAATTTGCTTAATTCCATCTTGCCGATGCATAGTCTTAATTTCTGTGAATGTGCACAAGCAGTATTTTAAAGAAATGCTGGTAACATATTGTACAAACAGGTAACCTACTAATGTACAGGCAACAAAACAAACAGCTCCATTCCAAAAACAGAGAATAATATAACAAGAAAAAGTTGTTTTAATTTTAAAAAACCCTACCTCCTTATTTTTTCATATCAAATATGTGGCCACTAAAGCTTCTTAGACTGTTAGAACACATTAAAAAAACACTTAAAAATTGTTAACAATAGCTATGCTAAAATCTATGTACAACAATAAAGTAATTATAAGTAGTGTCTTGGGCAACTTGAATGGTATATCGTGGCATCCCGAAGATTATAAGGAGTCTGTGGAGACGTTTTTAAATTTACAAGTGGAAACCTGGAGGCAGCTGACTAAAATAATCACAGATCTCAAAAGGATGAAAATATCTGGTTTCAGCTACTGATGAAAATTGAATGTATCTTCAGTATAAATCACAGGCTTTATTTTCCATGGTTTGAGACACTTGGAAAGATAATAAAAAGATAGGCACTCTTAGGTGCTATAATAGAATACAGTATGGGTGCTCTGTGGTTCTAAGGGGTCTGTCGGGTTGAAAGAGTATTAATTGATATGTTGGTTTGTTTGTTTTGGAAAAAGCTGTAAACTCATGCAGCTATTTCCTTGTGAAATGGTTATATTAATAGTAGCCCATTTAAACATTAAGCAGATACAAAGAGAGATAATCATTAGTTTAAAGCTGTGTTTTTTTGCCAGCTGGTGAATGTAAGTCTAATATTTGCTCTCCCTATAGCATTGTAACTCCTGATGGATGTAGCAAGCTTTAGAGCTGCTAAATACTCACTGTGCTCACCAACCACTCACTAATTTTGTCGGTGTGCAGTTCAGTGCCGGGCAGATAGAGTGAATCTGCTGGAAACTGTTACCTACTATAGGAAATTTTGGTTGATGAGCCAGGTGAGAGTGAAACAAAACAGTGAGGTTGCTGACCTTAAAGCAAATACCATTAGTTGAAAAACTCCCCCGTAAAGACCTTGTTCAACACCTTTAGTCTAATCATTTGATCCTTTGTTAATACTGAACATATTTAGTTAAAGTATATCAGTGCTCACACTTGCAGTTGGAATTTGCCAGTAAGAAAAAGGTTTAAAAAAATAATGATTTGATATTTAAATGCATTTAGTAATTAAAAACATTACACAGTTAAGTTAACTCAGATTTTTGGCAAGCCACCATCATCTTCATTTTATGAAAATATAGATTAGAGCATCTGTTTTTAAGTCCTTGTTGAACACCTTCTGAGCACAAACCACTAATTTAAATTACTCAGTGTAGCATGAAATACATCTCCATCATTAAATCTCAGCTCTTTCTCTGTGTGGGAAATTTTTACGTCTTCGCATTACATCTCCCACCTACACACCAGGGACTTTCCATTATTATGTCTCAGCACAGATCTCATACTCCTGACTTTCACAAATTTCCATACAGTATTATCCGATTAATTTATGATCACTTTAAATAAATGAGTAGGCAGGTCTTTGGTGTCTTGCTCAAGGGCATTTCAGCTGTATTTGTGATTGTAAATGCACACTTTGGCTACTGTGGGAATAGACAAGGAAATAAGAGAAAAAACCTATGAGCCATAAATGCAAACGCATACAAAACAGGTGATACATTTATTTTTCACATAACGTTTCTGATTATATCTTCCTTTTTAAACACATAGATCCTACTCACAGTTAATACTGAAGTATGAATATATAAGCAGATGGGTTGAAGGTTTTATTATAAATTGCTAAATGTAAGGTTGCAATTGTAATTTAGGAGTGACCAATCAGATGTCAGTTGAGGCGGATATTAACGGAGGTGTATACTATTACAGGCCCTGCCAGTACAGCCATTTATGAGTCCAGTTCATTTATCAGACTACCTTTTGCTCCAATCTTTGCTTGGCTGTAGGTGTGGAGGGCGTGAGCAGATCATCTGCATCTTTTAATGGTTTTACTCACATGGATTCTATATTTATTAAAAAAAAATGGATACAGTATAAAGCCAGCGCTCAAACTTCAATAATGTTCTAAGGATTTGGCAAAAAAAAGGAGCATTAATTCCATAAACGATATCAGATTTTTCTTCTCAGGGGCTCAGCAGAGGCAGCAATTTAACTTGATCTATGGATTTCATTTAGCATTATCTAATATGGCACTGTGTCTCATTTGTTCGGGCACTGAACAGTGAGGCTTATTACTTTGAAGGGCAGTGTAAATGGCTTTAAAATTAAACATGAAATGCTTCCTATATGTGCACTGTACATCATAAATTTTAGTTTATATTTCCTAACTTGTCAAAGCATGCATTGTCATAAAATTGCTATTGAGAGATAAATAATGGATAGAAGAAATTGAACACTGAAAAATTTTACTAATGGTGATCAAAATGCTTTAAAAATAGATTATTAAAGCAGGAGAGTGCCAGGAGCCCAAGGGGTGAAGGGACCTCTGGGTAAGTTCCTGTGCTCAAAATTATTGTTGATATTTTTTGATGTGAAATCATTTATCAACTACAAAGACTAACAATATGAGCAACAGATGCAAAGAGACTACAGTGATGTTTAAATTATGACAAAGGGACACAAAACATCTATAAATTTATAACAAACACAAAATGACAAACAACCAAAGAATCACAAAACATCACAAAACCACAACTGTGATGCACAACAATAGGAAAGACATGTAAAACATCATAAGGATTGAAAGTAACTAGAAAGACAAGAACAGAGACAAAAGACACAGAGAGATAAGAAACGAACCCAAGATGACCACAAAGAAGCATGAAAGTACTAAATAATTCAAAAACAACTACAAAGAGAAAAAAAAGATATAATAAATCATCCACATCATTTGCTCTTGTTTGTCTCCACTGAATCAGTTAGAGAATTATTTCATTTTTACCTCATTTTCAATTTGTGGTATGCAGGAGAGCTGATGTACCTTTCCTAAGTCTTTGTCCAGGAGCCGACTGTCTCATTATCCGTCTTGGATTGTCAATTTACTGCATAAAATTACATCTTTGCATAGGAATTGGCTGACCGTAATTAAGTATCGTCATTATCTTATATAATCAACTGGCAGATCTGTTCGAGCCTCCTTAACTCTGTCTTTTTAATAAAAAGTCAAGCTTTCATTGCTGCCACTAATTTGCTAATTCAACCCTTTTGAGCGGATGTTGCCTACATCTATAAAATCATTTTTATCCAAGCAAAAGGAATCCAGGGATGCACATGTTAATTATGAATAACAGGATATTTATAATTTAAGGCTATAAATTAAAGATCAGCATGGATTTCCATGAACATTGCTCTTGAGTATTTTTGCAGAAGTATGTTCAGAGAATTTCACCTGATGGAGGGGGTTATTTTTCTCAGTAGGAGGCTTCATATTTGATGCCCTTAAAGCTATTTCGTCAAGGTTACATCATCCCAATATGACTGAAAATGAAATCTACTAATTTCTCTGGATGAAGTTAAGGAGGGGATTGTATGTGCTAAATGTACCGGTCACAAAAAGTGCTGTATATGATTTTGTTGAATGGAGAATCCAATGTGGCCACTGTTGTCTGGATCCTGAAGACTCAAATGAAGGCGCAGCAATCACACAGGGTCATGACATGCACTTGCGTCTGCATTGTAACTGACATAATTGTTCATAACCAAGAAATGATGATGTCACGGTGCATGCAAAGCCACTTAATGCTCAGAGCAGCGCTGTTCTGTATTCTCCTCCTTTAAAATCTGCTTTGTTTGTTGGTGTTTCTTTTTAAAGAATCATGCCAAATCTTGCCAAACATTTTCTCCTTTCCGTTGGCAAGAGCAGTGTGGAATCATTGCCATGGTAGAAAAGCATATTTCACACCCATATACACCTACACATCAAGTGGGATAGAGTAGAGACAAGAGGCTTAGGGCATGAAAAGCGCAGATTTCTTGAGGCATTCTCATACAGTAGCTCAGGTCCCTTTATCATGGCCTATACATTTCCCACTTTTACTGCACTTTTTGCTAGCTGGAACTATGTTATACATTGAAAGTATTCACAAAGAGAAATCATAGCATAAACAATGCTTGTATACTTTGAGGGATGCATTAAGCTTTCAACATGCTGATACAAGCTCTTGGTTGAACTAAAGACCTGTGTGCAAAAGGAGGTTGTATTGTTTACGTTGATGGATGTTCAACACAGCTCAAAGCCTTTCCTAACATGAGCAGTTGGTTTGCTTCCAGACTCAGAGTCTGCAATCCATCATTAACTTGTTGATTTCAATAAATTAAACCTAATCAAGTTAAAAAACAATAGAGTTATAAAGGTATTTTCCTGGCAGATTGCTCACATCTCCTAGCAGTGCTTTAACGGTAATAGACTTAATTTGAACAGGTCCTTGTGCAGCCCACTGTTCAAGATAAAAGGTAATAACCAAGTCCACGAGCAAAGAAGTCGATGCTTGTGTCCTTGTGGAGAGTGTGCCTTCTAAGAAAACAAACTTCTGAGGAACGTGAGAACGGAGGAACTTCAAGTTTTGATTTTCAGATGTTGTTATATAATGTAGCTAACAGGGCTTTGTAGGCTTCAAGCTTCCTTTTTAAGAACCAATATATCCACAGACTTCTTGGATCTCTATTTGTTTAAGGAACATGCTGAGGCCAATAGATGTTGTGTAACATGTCACCGAGGGAACAAGACAGACAACTTTCAAAGATACTGACTTCTAAGGATACTGCTTTTCATCAATGAGTCATTCCCCAGAACATAGCAGCATGACAGGCTGCAAGAAGCCAAATCCACAGTTTTAGAGAGAGATATTTAACATACTTCACACCAATAATAGCCCATTTATCATCATGTAGCTGTGGTCATGCTTTTCAATTAAACAAAACAATCAGAAATCACTGTGATACTCTTGACCTTAATGTGACTCCCAAGGGGAAGAAAGCATTATTTTTGTCCTTGTGGGAGATCTTTGTCATTAGTGGTCTCATTATTTGTTTGGCTTCTTGCTCTTCAGCTGAATGTGAGAAAGCATACACGCTTGGATCTAGTGCGTTTGGTCACAGTGAGTGCTAATTTGCAGTGATTTAACAGAATGCATTGACATTGAAGAGCTCACATTACCTTTGACTTCATCTCTGAAGTCAGCAGACAATAAAGTTGAAAATCTGAACAGAAAACATTTTTCATACCAGTTTGGTTTTATCGTAATTGTCTAATTATCTTCAGGCTCCGAATAAACAAAAACTTGATGGAGAGGGATTACATATATCAGAGATATGCAAGGCTACACTTTACACTGTGCCACCTCAATGTTTTGAAAGAGAGTGTCCCGATAGCCTGATGATGATACAAGTGAGATTGAAATCCTGTCCAGTCAGAGAGCAAGGAAGGAAGGCGTGACTAAAATGTGACTGACTGCATTTTAAAAAAAAATTTGAATACTTCTGCTTGAGACAGTGAGTTGTTTCCATTGTTGTTTCTGAAAGATTTTACTGTTCTGCTGACATAAAGTTTTTGATACAATGTCCATAACTGAACTTATGTTCACGTTTGACTGTTTCAAATGAACATCTAACAGCAGTCCTCTGGGTGACCTGTCAATCCACCCCAGTTGCCCCCAACACACACCAAGTATATGTTATCTTCTGAAAAATTTCCTTTGCTCTCATCATAATTAATAAAGCCACTTTAGTTGTTTCACTTACAATAAACATAAATATGGCATGTAAAAAGCTTCAAAAACATGATGGAGCTCTACTGTTTTGGAAAGAGGGTTGTTAAAACTTATCTAAGTTTTAACTTGAGTTTTGTTAATTTTTGATTAAAAAAAATGTCACCTAAATGCAATTTGAGGTGTCACGTCACAATTTGGTGTAAATTTGAATCATTTTTTTGAACAGTAGCTACAGCACTAAACAGCTGATGCTGCTGAACCTCATAAAAGGCTTTTAACGTATCAACATCTAATGAATCATGAGTATCTTCTTGTGTGGGTCCAGAGAGATGAATAAATAAATAAGGGATGCTCAAAGGACTGACTGGGCCCATCGCCTCAGCAGGGGGGCCTTCAAAGGGTTTGTGGGTGTAGTAAATCACTACACTCAGCATCGCAGATGATCAAAGGCTCAGGCTGTAGGTTTCTCTCTCTCTCTCGCTCTCTCTTTCTCATTCTCTCCCCACCAATCTAAGAACATCGTTGGACCGTATTAATCCACCCACCACATGGTTTGTTTTCAGAACATAATCACAGAGCACACAGTGAACTACTTTAACTGTCTTAATGATTACCCCTGTGATTTACGCAACTTGACACGAGGCAGCATATTTTAGCTCTGCATGCTCTTGGTGTTCTCTTTTTTTAGCTTCAGACAATTTTGTGTATATGGACATGATAATAGCATGAACGACATGGGAAGTGTGAGGAGTTTTGCTTCTAACTACCTTCAAAGTCGCACCTTCAACATCTTGCAACAGGTTTCAGATGGGGTGAAGCAATGCAGCGCTACAAAAACAAACAAACAAAAAAATAGTAAAAAAACAAACACATCTAGTTTCTGATGGATCATGAAATTCATGGTCATTTATAAAGATTTAAAGAGAGCTTGCACTATAGCTCTTATGTGAATCTGGTACTGATGACAATTTCTGAGACCAAACATATTAAGAAATGGTACCCACTAACAAAATGCATGAACCACTTTCTTCAGGCAAAATTATAAGTTAGATGGTGATATTTAAAAAATGTCTTACTGTCAAAAAAAAAACTTTGAAAAGAAAAAAAGCAAGATTTTGTAAGGCCATCTCTTAATGTTTTCCAAACTCCAACATATTTAAAGACCGTCTCCTGCTACAGCTGACACTCTGACTCCACCTCAAGTCCATCGGCTCCTACAGAAGACAAAAAGTTTTAGAATTTGTTTACCAATAGTTCACTTTTTTAAAATAGGTTTTGTGATTTCTTTAAACAGCCTGATGGTGTAGAATTAAGAAAACATAACTCAAATGGAAGTAATCAGTGCATTTACTAGAGACTTTTCAGCTGCAAATTGATACACATCTGCGTTTTTCTGGCAGTAAGAAAATGTGCTGTAAGTAGGATTGACATAAAAATACAAAATACTGCCACTCTAAAGCTACTTTACATGCAATTTTGGTCTTTAGATCAAACTGCTCTATTATGGGAAAACACCAACACACATAAGACTAAGATTCACCCATCAGCATTCACATCGGTATGGCTGGCAGTATGTACATAAGAGTGTATATAGGAGGTTACCAGCTCCTCATCAAGGCCAGAACAATCTGTGCCGTCCATATAATGATGTACAGGGGTGTGTCTGCATCCAATTATAGAGCATTGTGGGGACTGACAATAGACTCATGCATATGCTCATTTGTTCACAACGTTTGAGATGTATATTACAAATCACAGTGTGCTCAGGAGCTGTGAAAAAAACTGCATGCGCATATTTCTTTAGTCTTCAGCCTTTCCAGTTTTATGCTTCTGGCCTTCTATGTTTACCCATCATTTCCAGAATGAATCTTGTAGGCACTGAAGGCTTAAATTAGCATTAGCCCAAGGTTAATTGTGTAGGAAATAAGGGGATACTTTAACATTAACAGCTTCTCTTGCATTGTGTGGTAATTGTCATGACTTGGCACTACAGACTATTAAAAAATTTCCTGGAAACTTCATAAGATGTAACTTGTGCTAGAGGGATTGGCAGGTTGTTAAAATAGTCTTGCAGGAGGGAAATTGAACACGAGGAATAGTAAATATTTGGTATGCGACACCCAAGCCAGCATCAAGAAAGTGATGAGCCTTTCCAGCACAATTCAGACATTTGTAATAACAGCCATGAATAAATGCTGAGCAAATGATGTGTCTGTGAAAGCCGTTTGAATTTCAGTTTGAAAAGTTTTCTGTCTATGTTCCTACAAGTTTAAATAAAATACTTCTTTATCTACTCTTGGGTCATCAACAACTATGATATGTGGTGGAGGATGTAGAAAATGGAAATGTTAATTTAATATCTCTCATGTTACGATAAATAGTGATATTATGTCATATTTTCTTTGGTATCCAATTTTAGTTCTGTCAGGCAATTTATGGTATTAAATTGAAGCTCATATTGAATATCTGTGATAAACATGCTGCCAATCAGAAATGAGTGTTGCAAGTTTTTTTTCTCTTCATTTTAGAGTACTGGATGATAAATTAGAATCAGATTCATCTCATCATTTTACCTGATGTGGAGCTTTAAAGGTCTTTTTGCACTTAACAAACTACAAATCACATTGACATTCAGCTTGTGTAGTGTAACGTATACAAATATGTTTGAGCCCACAAGCTTTCCCTAACCAAATAATTCAAGCCTCCCTGCAAACCTGAAGCCAGAGCAATGTGTTGATGTGATTTGATTGTCCATCAGTGGGTAAACTGTCAAATCACCAGATTGGAATGAAGTGCATTGATAAAATGCGTATATGGAAAGAGACCAGGTGTACAAGGCATGGGAGGATGTTAACACGAGTCAATTAAGTGTGCCTCCCACCTGTGATGGAGAGCAGATTCATTTCTATTTAACAACAGAGGAAATGAAAGTTCATTGGGCAATATTGTTGTGAAGAGCAGCCAGATGGGACAGCCGTCAAAAATAGTAACAGAGGAGGAAAAAAGAATCAGCGGGGAAAATTAGTCCATCACTCTGTGACAGTTTCACAGGACATTGGAAAATGGAGCGTCTTTCCGGTGAAATGATAATAAGTTTGTTTGATTACTTTCGTTTAACCTTTCTTTAACCTTTGATTTGGAACGCAGCCACATTAAAAGTCAAATTATCTCTGTGTTTTTCACAGAGTTTCAGGTAAATTGAACACATCATGAAGCAACGTTAGAGCTGAGCATAATTATTTATTCTTAGAAAGAATAGTTTATGAGGTTAAGCGGATCGTCCAGTAATCAGAAGGTCAGTGGTTCGACCACCAGTGCCTGTCAGTGTCTTTGAGTGAGAAACTGAACTCTAAACTGCTCCCAGTGACTCTTTTATATGTGTGCATGTGTGTGTGCTGTTGACGAGCAGGTTGGCACATTGTAAATTTGTAAATAGGTAAATGCTAACTTGTTTTGTAAAGCGCCATGACTGCGATAGACTAGAAAGGTGTTAGAAGAAATACAGTTCAGTCCATTTATTTGAGGATTGAAAGCAAACCAGCTCAACATTACAGCTTTCTTTGAAAAATGACAATGACGTCTTTCAGAAGTGAGACATAAAGGTATTTATTTATTTCACTGTCAAACACTAATGTCACTAATTAGCAAAACCTGTTCGACCATCTCAGGCAGAAATGTTCACTGATAAGGGAATAAATCCAGGTTTATTCACATTGTCTTTGGTCATGGTGTCAGATTTCCTTCCTCACTGTGTGAAATGTAGCATCCTTTAAGTTTAAAGTCAGGAGATGAGTGTGTTGTGGTAATATAAAGCTGTGTAGCAACAAATCAAAGATCAAGTACATCAGTGTCACTTTCTGAGTGAACATCTCTCCTATAATGGCAAAGCTCTGTTTATTTCATTCTTAACAAGACAATTTTACACTCTGGAATTGCTTAGCTGAGCTCATAAAATGAAGAATAGTAGTGGAGTGTGTGACACTTACTGTAAATGTCAATTGAATTTTAAACATGTAGTTATACCCTAAAACTGATAAATAACAAACTAGATTAGCTTAAATGTGTAGTAAATGCATTATGGTTGCAAATTATTTTGCTGCAAGCCAGAGACCAAACTGTATGAGATAATGGAACAAAATTAGATTCAGAAACTTTAAAGCTGCATTAAATAATCAATAATAAGAGCAGAGAAGGTGGAGAAGAGTGTGGGGAGTGCATTTGTAAGAGTTAACAGAGGGCACACGACCATTGTTAATTAAACCCATAAATTAGCTTCAGATTAATTTTAAGACAGTAAGTGGAGTCCTTAAAATAATGCCATCATGTTCAGTGTCAGTTTTGTTTTCAAAATCATTGGAAATTATTTGCTCTCCTCTGCATAATGAACCACAGTCTTTGCCTGCAGTCTAATATAAAAAAGCAGTGGTGTGCTGGCTTCAACTCCTCTTCCTGTTGAGAACAAAATGCAGCATTTAGAAAAGGCAAGACACATAATGTACAAAAGTCATTTATAAAGAGATATATTTAGAGCAACAAATCTCTTGCACAGTGAATAAGATTATGTTTCCTCTGAGTATGAGTTTCCAGTTCTGTGTTAAAAATCTGAAAGCAGAGTCCGTTGAGAGCTCATTGAGGGAAGGTTCTCTCTGTAGTTTCACAAGATACATGATTTAAATGTTTTATGTATGAATTAAACAACAGGGTAGAAACATACAGCCAATAGAATCCAGGTCTTTTAACAGACATGACAGTCATGGTAGTGACACTGATGGCAGTAATCTGACAGGCTCAGTCAGTCAGTGTCATTCAACATACTGACATTTTACTGCTGAGCCATGAAGATGGCTGAAAGAAAAGCTCATCTGCTGGCATTTTGCACAGAATATGGACATGTTACTTAACAAGCTAGCTGCAAACTCACTTTCCACGTGCATCATCCAAACATTAACTCCCCAAATTAGTAAACACTGCAAAAAAGCACATATTTTGCAAATAACAAATTGCTGCGAATTGCAGAATTACAATGGCAGAGTCATGCTACAGTAAAAAAGACAGATGTACATCAAAATTAGAGAAATTACTCATTTACAATTTTGAGTGTGTCCAATGTATTCCCTTCACACACTGCAGAGGTTTGAGGTTTGAGGTTTAGGGTCTTATTCTTAATGTAGTTTTATGTTATTAGTTAGCTTATAGCTGACCTTATTCCATGTGATTATTTATCTTTTGTATTTTTTATTAACACATAATGCCCACCCCTTTGATACTTCCGGTTTTTCTAATTATTTTAAAAGGTTCAAATTATATCCAAACACTGAAGTCCAGGTGGTGAAATGTTTGGACAAGCTACAAACAAACCCACTCAGCTATATTATTCACCCACTTTTGTTTTGAGGAGAAAACAAAAGCAAATGCACCTTAAGTGTCTAGTGTGATTAACAATTCTGTTTTATTTGACTGAAAGTACCAATTTAGTAAATACAGCATGTCAAGAAGGTAATTTGAAAGTTCTTTGTTTGTACTTTCAGATTAATTCTTTAAAAAATAATTCTAATTGCATATTTCTTAACAACCTGTTGTTAGACTTCTCATGTTTGAAATGTGGGAGGCAATGTTGTTCATTTTGATTAAAACAATTAAAATCCTAATATCATAAAAAAAACAGTAATAATAGTCACAACAGAAGTAATGATTAATGTGAAAATTATGAAAACTTGATAGGAATCCATAAAAACTGTTGATTTGGTGCTTTTGAGCTCATGAATATGATTAATACACAAGAAGTCACAAGAAACAGTCACAAGAAGGGACCTACACTGGTTGTGTTAGAGTTGTTTCTGTGTTCGAGTCGCTGGGAGCTAAGTTGTTTGTGCTCTGCTGTCATTTGCCAATCTTTCATCTCCCACTGAGCTTTGTTTCCGCGTGAATTGTCATATTTCTGGCATGGTGATCATATGGTGAGTTGCCAGCCAAACCACTCCCAACATAAGTAAACGAAATTAATTAAAATCCTGGCAACATGTTTCTTCCTTCCTTGTGCAGTAATGGTAATCAATCGCTCAGTGGGATGCAGAGTCAGGAATGTGTGTCGGCATTAATGTGTTTTTGAGTGCGTGACTGAGACTTGGGAAGACATCTGTTTTTTATTTTTGTTTTGTTTTTCCAATCGAATGTCTTCAATATTCCTTGAAAAGCATCCATAAGTAATCCATAATCTCTTTGCACTTTTTTTTATTCACATGAATTTCACGTGTTAACTAACTGGATTGTGTGTGGCTGCTTGTACTTTTAAGTGCGAACTGAGTGAGTTCAGTCAGAATTAGGAGACACACACAAAAAAAAAGGATCGCACCAATAAAGTTCACACCCTCTAACCTGTCTCATCAGGGTTACATTGTGGAGACCCAGCAATCTTGTGCTGTTATAGAAAATGAATTGGGATGGCAGTGCAGCCAGAGTGGGAAACCAGACAGACTTGGTGCCTCTGACAGTTTGTAAAGAAGCAGCAAATCACAAAGATCTCTGAGCCTTGGAGCTCGACAGAGACAAAGCTAGGACATGTGATTGCAATCAGAGGGAACAATGTTGGGTGTAATAACTGGTTGGATATCAGCTGTTCCTCACAACGTCTGCGAGATACTCCTGTCACCAACAGTACGTTCACAGCGGAGCTTGATTAGGTGTGTCCGGGCGACGAGCAGAGGAGGTGGTGAAACATCATTTCACTCTAACTGCATTGTAAGCAGCAATGACTCATGACTGCTGTGCTGTCCTGTGTGTAAACAGAGAAACTTGCAGAGATTGATGGTTGTTGTGGTGCTGGGTCGCTGGTAATAGCAGGCTATCTCAGGGCCTGTCCAGATTCTATTCAAACAGATCCCTCCCACAGGCCTCCAGATAAAAATCCCATCATGGGCCAAGGTGAGGGCTGATAGAAACAAAGCTGGGGCCTCAGTCTTCACAGGTCTTTTTGTCTGCTCGGTGGAGGTCTATGTAATACAAATTCAGCTAAAGTATAGTACATTTCTGCATGTAGTGCAAGAGTCCATTAGGTCCTGCATGGTTCAATTGATTTTGATGATAATGGCTTATATATCATTTCTCTTGTATTCATCCCTGGATAATTAATGTGTGTAATTAAGATTTCCATTACAACAGAGCAGCTGTTGTTAGCTTCATGCTGATAATGGACTTAGATCCGACTAAGATAAATTTGCTTTGTTGATTAGGTTAGGAATTGCTCATCTGTTCAGTTTTAACTTTGAGCTTCTTGTTTTATGTTATATAAGCAACCCCATTCCAAAGTGTTCTTATCTTTTTACTAGTGCTTGACTGCTTGTAGAGGAGATTACAGAGATGTAGACTGGATAAAATATAATTCATGCTGCGGCAAAATGAGTCAGTGCACGGTCAGCGATGTGTTGTTTTGTTGCAGGGGGCTACGGCTGCTGGATCACTGGCTGCTGGACTGATGTGGAAACTGGGGACTGAGATGTAAGAGGTCATGAAAAGTGCTTGGCACTGCTCTGACCTGGCTGGCTACTGTAATTACTATAAACGACAGAAGAACCCCGCTAATTTATTTGTTTGTATCACAATAGAACTAAATTCACTGGAATTTTTAAATGTACTGTGACCTGAAGTTGGACTGTGAAAGTCAAGGCAGTGATTAAAATATATATTGAGGGAAATATATTGCCCCTAAATTGCCCTGCACCTCCATCACTTCAAATAAATTTATATATATATAAAAAAAAACCTCTGCCACAACAGGCAACATGCCTTGCCACAATTGTATTCTTGGAACTGAATTAAACAAAATGTCAATTTATTACCACATCATCATGCTTTGGTTTGTTTATGTGGTGAAATCCTTACATTAAGAGATATTTAGGATCAGAGTATTTTATTTAAGCAGTTGTTTCTTGCTTCCCTGTCTTTCTTCTCGTCCTCTGTCTGTTTGTGCTCAGTTACCTTGCAAGATTGATGAGGTAATTTGTTGATATAGAACAATACCTAGTTCCCTTTCTGTATTTCATGATGCTTCACTGTCTAATTAATCGGATTGGGATTTCTTCATGTTAAACACTGATAGAAACATTTGGGATAATGTGACAAGGATATTCAAAGATACAGACATTTTAATGCTAAAATTTCACGTATTGTATGTTCAACTCAAGTTGGAGCTTAATCTACATGTAACATACGCTGAATGTACATGAAAGCTCATGCATGAGTAAATCCAAAGCAGATTGTGCTTTAAATAGCTGTCTAAGTAAGCACAGCCATCTCTGTAGCTACACTGATCTAACTGTCCTCCATTATGTGAGCTGTAATGTGTGAGCTATGATGAGCTGTAAGCTGTGTGTTTGTGCAGTTCATCAGCTTACATGTATGGCTTCTTATCTTTTAATGTGGACACTCTGCATTGAGTCATCTTCCTCACATGAAGCTTTTATACTGTAATGAGTAACTGCTGTTTGTCAGTTTGTGCATGTGTGTGTGTTACTTTATGTGACATAATTTTTCCTGTGTGTAAATTTGCTGTTTGGTGAAATGTTCTACTGATCTAGTTTCCATGATGCTTTATCTGTGTATTACATTAGGATTAAACCACCATGGATATAATTGTTTCTAAGAAACCAAATGGGATTCATTGGACAATTTACACTGGTGTGTGTTCTCAAGCCTCCATGGGTTTGACTCTGCTGATGGGAAAACACTCATCATAAATTTCAGTACACATCATATTGGAAATACACTTCTGTCAGAGTCTGAGGCAGTCACACGCTCAGATACGTGTTTAGCTGTCACATGCTGTCAGTCCGACTGTCGCAGGGTTTTAGGAATGTGCAAATACAAAGATAAATATGAAACTATATGTGTGGGGTGAATAATGAAGGGTTTGCTGTAGCTGTCACACTCTCCCAGATCACAGCGTGCATACAGGAGATTATTCCTGGGGAAGTGACATGCTGATGACATGCAAATCTGTACACAATTACTATTATACAGACTTCAAGGGGACAGTGGGAGTCAGAAATCTCATAGAATATACAGTCACATTAAAAAAAAAACAGCCGACTGATGTTCTGCTCAGCAGCCATTTAAAATGTTTTATTCAAAGTTAAATTATTTCAAAAGACAGACAGTAGTTGGTTTAAGAATAGTATGGATGTTATAAAAAACATCATTTTTACATAAAAAACCCTGAAATCATATTGCGTTTTTAAGTATTCTGTTTAATAGAAAAGCGATGTTATAGTGCCACGATGAGGTTCCTCCTTTCCACTGCTCTTGTTTTTCCTTTTTTTACTGAACCAAACGTCGTTGGCACAAAGCTGCACCAGTGTGCGATTTTTAAAACACCATGCTGGTGTTGTAGAACATGGGAATGAAGGGCGTGGCACATCACACAACAGCCTCAGTATCTAGAGTTATGTCTAATGTATAATCACGCAATTTTCTCCAAAATAAAACAACAGCATTTTGTCAAAGGAACACTTTTATTATCCCCTGTTTCCTGGCAGTTGCTCTATTCTCTGCCCAAACAGTAGGAAGGTCCTGGATCTCCCATATTACAGATATTTCCACCGTTTTTTTTTTTTTAGTTGGCTGCTAAATGCTGCTAGCTGCTTTGTAAGCCTTGAATAAGCTGTGTAAAAGTGGTTAATGGCTGCTAACATCAATCTTAGACCCATTTTTAGAGATAATGATTTAATTAACAATCTTCGACCGTCAAGACCAAAAACCATTGTCTTATAATGAACACACAATTGCACTTTTATGTTTAGGCCTATTTGCTTTATCGTCTTGCAGTTTTTGAATTTTTACATCCTGGACGCCACTTTCTGTCAAGGCCCAGAGGAATGACTCCATGATCAAGTCATATTAGAGGGTATAAAGAGCAGAAGCCTGCTATTCACAGATAATTTAACTCTAATTTAAATTGTGATCTGGAGAAAATGACATTTAACATCCGAAAATAAAATTATTTAATTGTTATCTCAGGATAACACACTCAAAAAAGTCGATAACTTCTTTCGACAGGAAGGCCATATAACAAACATAATAGCAGAAGCAAAATGTCACTGAAATGCCAAATCACTGTGACTAATTAAGAGGAAGTTTTGTTCATTTTACTGTCTCCCAGATCATCCCACACATGTAAAGAAGACCATTATTACCAGTATTATAATATTCTAAACACTATCTTTTAGTTTGTTGTTCTTTCAAATAAGGATTGTGTACTTTCATGGAGAATACAAATATTCCAAGAATATTAAATTATCAGTCGACCTTTAAAAACCTAAGGGCTCTCTGCTGACTAATGTGTGTCTGTATATTTCTTATACAAAGCACTTTCTATTAAGTAGCTGACAATCATTCCCATGTGTGCTGAACTATTAATGACACTACAAAAAATGAGATGTTCTGCTGGGATTCTTCTCTAAATCTTGGATCCAGAGAGTGTCTGTCAGATTCTTCAGAGCCCTTTAGATTTTGCAAGATCAATATTCAAGAAACTGTTCAATAAAATATAAAGAAAGTACATTAGCTGGTGTTTTGTAAATACACATTTCCATTTGTTCCTCAGACAGTTTTATGCATCTTTAAACACCAGTGTATGAATGCATGTGCTAAACATGTGACGTTAATGAGTTCCAATTGCATTTTGTTTACTTTAAGCATATGGGCAGAGACATTACACAGAGTGTGCACAATAGTATTAAATGAAAACACCATAATCTATAAAATATGAGAGCTTACAGAAGTTCATAAGCTCAAAGTTTAATGAAAATATAGGCTATTTGCTATGTTATAATAAACACCATACCAGATATAGTTTTTATATATATACATATTTTATGGCTGTAAAATGTTAGTACAAAACTACATGATAACAGACAATGGATAATATATTTTACTTTACAAAGACTTGACCTTAATGAAACGGATGACATGCTTTGGTATGAACCAGGTTTTCAGACTTCGCATCCTATCAGTTCTTCATGATGATAACCTTAACCAACCAGAAGCTTCATTGATTAAAATAGCATTGAAAACTGGTCCAAAATAATGTTACATATAGCTTAACTGACAAGCTATGTTGGGCAATAGCATTTTTTCAAAGCAAAATTTGTGACTTTAACTTGCGCACATAACATGATATGATTTCTTGTCTTTATCTGAGCTGTCAGAGTGTGAGTAAGAGATAGTCACTGTGATTGACAAAAAATTTAAATATGCATGAGGTAAGCAAAATTGATAATAATTAATCATATATATTATACATAATAATGTACACATCAATCGCCAATCAAGATAAAGTCCAATCAACCCCTTGAATGAATATGAACAAAAATTAGAGACATGCTGACATGTCATTCATGTTCTGCTCTTTCTCGGTCAGTTTTTTTTATATTTATAAGGCCACAGAATAAGACTTAGTTAGGAACACAGCCTGTCAGAGTTTTAACTTACATTATGAAAATGTTGGTAAAAACTTTTTTTTTTACAATATGTCCTAGCATGAATTTAAAGTTCCAATATAAACTAGACATTGTAAAAATATCATATGTGTACATGCAAAATTATGTTATTTTATGTTATTATCACTGTCAATATCTCTAAAGAAATACTGAAAAATAAACAGTGGTACCACACTCCTTGAAAACAGTTTCACAGCTGGCATGCATCAACCAAGTAAACTCTGAGACATAAAGTGCAGCAGCCATGTGACAAACAGAGCATGCATCTTCCAATCACATTCCTCTGTCACATAGTTGCTACAGGCTACAACTAAGTAGCCACAATAATCAATGTCCTGGCAAATGTTAATGAGCAACCATAGAAACCAGTAAGCATTATCAGCTATCATGCAAGGGAAAATTAGGGAACTAACAAGCAAATATGTCAATCTGTAAAAAAATCAATACACCAGCAAATTAAAAGTTCTACTAACAAAAGGCACCAGCCAGCATGCTTCAGAGAAACAAACTGTTCAAACCTTTCAGCCCCCGGGGGTCTCACTAGTATTACCTCATCAAGTACCGCATTAATGCTGCCAGTTCTTCAGATGTGGCCTTAAAAGAAAAATGTTTCTTTAAAATTATTAAAGTGAAATGGAACATTCATTTGTTCCTTTCTAGAGCCCAAAAACAGCTCAAAAATCCTTCTAATTTTCAAAATCACCTGCTTGTATTTCATCTGACATCTCTGCCATTCAGTTCCTGGCTGCAATTATTATTCCAGGGGCATTTTTGCACTTTTTTATAAAGGTAAATATTGAGAGGAAAAAGAGAGGCCAGAGCAAGTGCAAAATTGAGACATGGTAGAATAAAAACTGAATGAGACCTGGAACAGTGTTCAAGTGACCTTTTCTCATTGAGCTAGACTTATACCCAAATACCGTTCATGGCATTTTAGTTTGGTCTTTGAGTTTTAAATGTAAGCTACACAGTAATAAAACAAAATGAGCAAAATAAGCATATGTTTATGGAAAACATATTTCAGGGTTTGGCCCTGAATTTGCTAATGCACCAAATGAAATATGAAACTGCCATCTGTTTTCTGATTAACTTGTCTCCCAAGTCAGTGGGTCTCAGCCTTTCAGAGAGTGAAAGGTTATGGACACCATCAAATGTCCATAACTGATTATCCTTTGCAGGGTTGCAGGAATCGATCCCGTTTGAGGCTGGATGGGAGGTGGAGTGCACCCTGCCAACTACTGGTACTGCCACAAACAAGCATTCAAACTTACACCTCCA
>JAPZDZ010000024.1:22736003-22759833 GCA_029783805.1 Acanthurus tennentii
GTAAAGTGCATCTGAAGCAGCGTGTGTGTGTGTGTGTATGTATGTATATATATATTACATGTCTAATCATTATTTCTATGAAATAGTGCTGAAAAAAAATCCATACTGATACCAGATTTAATGATTTATTATCATCTGGGATTAGGTCATGATATCACTACTACAGTTTTTTAGGTTGGCTAGCTCGTACTGTGTAATGCAGCATCCCAGTAATTAGTCCCCTTCATGAAGGCTACGCTTGAATGTCAATTTACAGTCATTTTTGTGGTCACATGTGTTTAAAAAAACCTTTTTATTAAAGCAATCCTTGTCCAAAAAAAAAAAAAAAAATATTATGTGTATTTGGCCCAGTTCAGTGTTTTTCAGTATGAAAAAATCCTTCTGGTAGCTTATTTTACATCTTGACTTTGGATGTTTTTAGAAAATATTTTTATTTACTGTCCTGCCCAAAGTTTCATGAGGAGACTGATAATGCTCTCTGTTCCCTTTCAAAATATGAAGCTACAGCCAGTTAATTGAGCTCACTAGAAGTTAATGAAAAACAGCTAGCCTGGCTCTGTCCACACATGAAAACCCGCCTCCCAGTTCCCCTAAAAGTTACTTACTAACATGTTTTATTTGGTTTGTATAATAAAAAAATTGAGACACACAAGTATTTTGGTAGTTATGGCTGGGACTATGTCTCCAAGAGACTCCCTGCAAAAAAAAATAAAATAAAATAAAATGAAATTCAACTTATTTCCTAATAAAGGCCAGGCTATTCCTTCAGCTGGGAAACTGAGCTGAAGGAATAGCCAAGCAAGCAATCCTTGTCCTTGTCCTTGTCCAAAAAATTTTGGTGATAGATATATATAGTCACATAGCTACAGTTGAGTGTTATGTAGGACAATAAGTCATCGGTAATTCTGCTTCTTTGAGATTGTAGTGTTATGTCACTAAAAAATTCCAAATATAATATTTAAGTTTGTAAGTATCCTTGAATGCTCATTTCAGTCTGGTAGTGCAAGCTGCTTTTAAGAGGTATTGTGTACAAATAACTGTTTTCTTTTGCCAAAAAAAACCCCCACACAAGTGCAATAGGTCACCAAAACTGAGTGCAATGAAACCAGAGAGAATTATCACTTGAATTTTAGATTTGTAAAACAAAAAGTTAAATTACCAACAATACCATATTGATTCTTAGTTAATCTCTGGACATTTCAATTTCCATTAGATTCAGTTCATGGGCCTTTCAATTGTATGAGCCTTAATCATTGGCCTGTTCAACACAATCAATGACATTAGAAGCTTTTAAACTTTTTTTCCTCAAGTAAGTCTGTTTTAGAGCATAAAAGTTTACTTTTTAATGTCTCCACAGACACCTAAAAACACAACTGAATAAAAACATCCACAAAAGCATAACATTCAGCTCAATAATAACTCTTAGGTTTATGTACAGTTTCCATTATCTTGCTTGAGCCTTTGGCCTTAAACATCAAGCAAATTAGCCTTTTTTCTGGCAGACTTTTCTTCTGCTCACAGCTCAACAAATCACATGTAATACCATTTCTTACTTACCATCACCACATCTCAATATGAGACCTGCACTGCTGAATTTCAGCCTGCATGCAAGTTTTTTTCAGTCTTAACCTTTGTTGGAATAAAGCAGCTAACATTACCATTAACATTTGGGAAGTGAGAGCAACAGGTTAATATATCCGACTGCTGAGTGAGACGACCAACAAGGTTTGTCTTAAACCCTGAGTGTCTTGACTCGTGACAGCATTGTTCACAAGTAGATGTTGACCCATATTTTTCTTTAAAATTCAGAATAGTTCTACACTGCTGATTTAGGGTCAATGATCAACAATCAATGATTTCCCTTTGCATCACTGAATTGCTAATTGCTGAATCAATGTGCCAATCTGCAACAATAGATAGTTACACTCTTACTGATTGTGCAGCTCCCCTTGGCTTTAGTTTCAGTTCATTGTTTAGCTGTTCAACCAACAAATCTACTATTTTAGGTGACATTTCAGCTGTAGCAGAAAGCTGTTCTCAAACAAAAGGCTCTAAAAACCTACCTGCTCACCATCACACTGCAGTCAGATGCACTTAGTGACCAGCTGGTTAATGCAGTGGAACATTTAGCAGCAAAAGAGCCAGGTACTTTGGCTGTTTTATTGTATATATGAATGTGTCTTACTGGTTGTTGTTAAATTTGATATTTTTGATAAATAAAAGAGAAAAAAAGAGCCAGGTACTCCCTTCAGGAGTGGGTCGAGACCAAAAACAGACAGAGAGGGCATATATTTGGGACCTACATTCAGCAGGTGGCCAAAAACATAAAAACCCCAAAGGAATGCTAATTTCGCTTCATAAAAGCTTGATGTTTAAAAAAGCAACTCTTTGCTAACAAGTTTGTCAGAATTTGAAAGGTGATGTTACTGTTGTGTATAAAACTTGCTTTGACTGCTCCTAAGTGACAAATACATTAACTGTGTCTTGTAAGCTACAAAAAACAGCCATTAGAGGAAATAAAATCTGTAGTCAGTGAAATACTTTGCAGTTTTTGTTCAGCATGAGCATCCAAAACTTTCATTATGTTAAGAAAAAAAATTACTTCAGGTGACATAAGGCTTACATTTGTCTCAAAATCAAATAAATAGTAGGCCCATAGATATTTAATTTATAGAATGCATGGTTGGGTTGTTTTACCATCAGACAGTATCATAATTGTAATTCCCCAAACTGCTCTGTGGCATATTACAATGGAGCATATTGCTCCTATCACATATACCCTAATAGATGTTATCCATATTACCCTCCTGTTTTGTGAAAAGCCTCTATTGTTTCAGTGTAGCATGCACACGGACAATGCAGCTGTACTCTGAATGTGTCTGTAATTGCGGAATCTAAAACCTCTCCAGCAGCAGCATTCTGTCAGGGGTTCTTGGTATAGAGCTGTTCCATATAAGCCCTCTATATTCCCTCTATATTCATGATCTGAATGACAAAATTTATTCATGGTGAAACTGCTTCCCAGGAGAAAAAAGGTTTAAAAGGCTGCGATAGCTACTCTAGTCCATTACTGTGGTAGCAATGGAGGAGATGCACCGACTCTTCCACAGTCATTTTCATTTATTTGCATGAGGCTTATTGATTCACAAAAACTCATCAAGTGGGTTTTGTCTTACACTGTTTATATGCAAACAATAGTTTGAGTCTTGCATTGATTAGGACAAGAATTTCACTAAGCTGTTTAAATGCATTGCAGTAGAAGTTAATAATTTAACTCAATCATTCACACTGTGGTTTTTAATTCAATAGATTTGTCACATAATTGCTGCCCCATGGCACACAAGCCCTGTCGATCATCTTCTCATTGTAATAATTTTATGTTATTTCCCTCCCTGCAACTTTTCCTGAGATTATTCAGTGCTGAGGCTTGAGGCAGGAGCGGTAGATGTAAATACAGATAGGAGCTGTAAAAGTTAACAGCCTGGTGTGTGCCAGGCAAGTGTCACAACTTCTGAAAAACAACATGATCTATATGACTCAGAAAAGAGCGTCAGCATCTGTAAAAACTGCTCAATAAACTGCAGCCCTTGATGTCTCACTGCTGGTATTAATGCTCTGAATATGGCCCTAATTGAAGCAACATAATTAGATTAACGTGTTAACGTGACATACAGCGAGTCTACCTCACCATTCTCATAATCACATTAACATCAAAGCATCAGTGTGCCTGTAAAAAATGTCCAGATATCTTTATGGAACGCCTGCTTCTGTGAATGGATTTCTGAAAATGCCAGGCTTTGCCTCCCACAGTCATGTTTTGCCTCAGGCAGGTTATTATGCAACAGAAAGTGGACCGACTGTATGAGGCAGAGTGTGCTTTTTTGTCTTAAGAAAGTGAAGAGTAATCACGCACTCTAATTTGAGGATTGGAGACTGTTAGAGAGAAAGACAAGGCTACTTTAAGACCCTTTCACCCTCTTCTGACAGCATTTTGTCTTCTCTCCATTACTCTGAGCAGTGTAACCAGAGACTGTGGTGACCCTGCTCACACTCTGTAAAGTGTTGTTTGTTACACACTGAGAAAAATAGAAAGAGAGGACTGAAAACATAAGAAATACTTCTTAAAAATCTGTTTGCAAAGTAGTATTTCTGGAGTTACTATAGTGTCACCCAGATGCCAGTTAAAACATATTCTTCTCATGTCTGGTCACGTCTGGACTTAATATTATAAGTAGTTAAGTAGTTATAGTTTGTTCTAATCCGTTGTGTTCTATTACATTTAAACGTATTCTGTTGTATTGTACATCTGAAGAGATTAGTTAATTAATTGACTAATAAACTGACAGAAAATCTTTTTTTAAAGCTATTATCTATTGAGTACTATTCATGTTGTAAGGATTCAGCCTTTTAAATGAAAGGATCTTCATTTTCTTATTGTATTTATTGGCTGTAAAAGTAATATCTTTTGGTTTGGAACTTTTCTTTTGGACAATTGAAGATATCACATGATGCTCTGGGAAGTTGAGGTGGTCCAGTTTTTCAAACTTGTTTTTAGTTTTTCTTCAGTGGTTACAAGTTTCAGATTTAGTTTTTAGATTTTACAGATTGACTATAAAGCACTTCATGGTTTTGCTCCCAGTTATATTGCTGAAATGACGCTCCTCTATGATAAGACTGCAGCCTCAGATTCTAGGAACATTGTTGTTTTTATCTCGTAGTACTGTTGGTATTTTAATTTGATTTTATTATAGTAATTTTGTTGTCATTTGATTCACTTTATTTGCCTCATTGCACTACTCAGAAATTTAAATTCTTGTTTAATCTTTTACAGCATTTTGTAACTTTGCTTTTTAAAAAGTTTATTTTGTTGTTTACTTTCTTCCTCTATTCTATTATTGTATTATTTTTGTTCCAGTGCAGAACTGTAAAGGTAAGCTATAGATAATTAGTTAAATAGCTTGAATCAGTCTTCAGGTTGAGTTATAAAATGTTTTGATGTTCCCACTTATTGATTTTGAGAATTTACTATTTTTTCTCGTCTAATGTGACTAAACTAAAAGTAATTTGAAGACATCAAGACACCACTGACCTTGAGAGGACTGTAACAGATATTTTCCACGTTTTCTTTAATTAGCAGATCATATAAAACATTGATTTATTGATGTAATATTTGGCAGAAAAATTGAAGACATAAATTATAATTAATTGCAGCTCTACTCCAATTTATTGCACACTATTTTAGTCCTCTCTAATCTACATTATTTTAATTCTTTTTTCATCTTTATTCTGTTTTACTTTATCGTATTTTACTTTATTCAAGACTGGTCTTGTTTAGTAGATATCGGTCTATATTTACTACACAGCTTTCAAAACAGTCTGTGGACTGTTTTACATCAGCATTCAGTTTATGGTGTGCAAATTAAATGCACAATACTGTGCCATCATATTTTTCCAGTATGGGACTAGAAGTTAGGGTCATGTGACAGTCAGTGGGGTCACAAAAGAAATAAGAGTCTTGATTGTCCGAAATATCAGTTAACTGTTTGCTTAATATCAGACTGCTGAGTGTCTACTTTATTGGTGGCAATGAATCAGTTAGTAACTTCAGACATATTGTGTTTAGATTACAGTGTATATTACTGTATTCTAATGTTGTTTAGTCTAGTTGACTCTTGTCTTTAATGTCCAATTCTGTTTTATAATTTTGGCTGCTGCAGCACTCACTTGCCGCCCTCGTGTGTGTGTGTGCGTGGGTGTTTGTTAGTGACACCATGAGAAGTTGACATTGTACACTTGGCTGTTGTTTCCACCAGACATGGTGTTAATCATGTATATTTTGCCAGCATCTACCATGATTCATTAGGGATTTTTTTTTTCTTTTTTTTTTTCCTCATTATACTGTGAAACTGCTGCTGGCCTTTACTGTAGGTTCACCCATTCGCTCAATACAAACTCCTCTACAATGCCTTTATTTGCAGATCATAGAACGTACTTTCATTAAAGGGTGTTTGGTGGGGCATTAACACAAATGTTGCAGTCATACTGCAGGCTAACCTTTAACTCAGCACATGTTGGAATACGACTTTTGATCCATTGAAAACAAGTTAAAGCAATTATAGCTGTTTAATTAAACACCTCACTCTACAATAAATTCTGTTGGTTTGCCAAATCTTTAATCACTGCCCAACATGAAATTATTCGTTAAAAAGCTGTTGGCCCAAGGCGTCAATACTTTAGTTTTAGATATTCACACTGAAGGTTCTGTGTTGAATGCAGTTTTTATTCAAATCCCCATTGAGTCTGTGAAATCCTCTGATTTCAAACAAAACAAAAATTAGCCAAAACAGTTGAAATAAGCAATTTTAAAACACATTTTCTGAAATCACAGCTGTAGAATTCAGTTTTAGTGGAGCAAAATTTTGTTACATCAAAGATCCATACTCATTTGGGGTTTTTTTGTTTTTGTTTTTTTTTATTGGAGTATCTAGCTACATCTCAAGCTCTTCATAAGTGAATATAACTGACTCGGGGTGATCACATGACTTAAATGTTTTGTAGTCACATGATAACAAATTGGTATTGTACATCAGTGTTAACGGAGACTATGACGAAAATATTCGTCAACAAACCTTTTTTAAGTAAAAAAACTAAATAAAAACTAAATAAAAAGTGAGATATGATGACGAAGACTGTGATGAAATATTACTGACACTTTGGTCAATGAATAAAAACGAGACGAAAATGTTAGGGAGGGACGAATGGAGAAGAGATCCAATCAAAACTACCCTTTTTATGGGACAAATTAGGAAGAAATCCAACAGTGAAACACAGCAGCGGTTACACACTCACAGGAGGAGGACAAAGACGAGTTTGCATAACTTCACAGAGTTTCGAAGACGTTTTCACGACAGTTAGTTTGTTTACCTACATTATATTTAGTTGCATTTAGTTGCACAGTCTTAGTTACACAGCTTTGGTTGATTTCAGTTGACTTCGCCCGTTAGCGACATGCTAACGTTTTGCCATGCACCAGGTCCAAGGGCAACGTCATGTCTCATGAACAACAGAAATGTTTTTGACATAAAGAATAAAATAAATGTTTTGTATTACAACATTAAATCTGTGTCTGTATTTCATAGTCAAACCTTAATATTATTCCATAACAGACTGATGGATACTTCCTATGACCGGAAATTCTGTAGAAAAATGTAGTCAACTAAAATCTTTTAATAATTGGTCTAAAATATAGACTAAAACTAGAGTAAGACTAAAAGATTTCAGATGACTAAAATATGACTAAAACTAAATGGTGTGTTATTCAAAAGACAAAGACTAAATCAGAATTTGCTGTCAGAATTAACACTGTTGTACATTTCCACAAACCATGGTTATATAAAATTTTCACATTTTTCTTTTTATACCAATGTTTCTTGAATCATATCAAAGTAAGTTAGTCAGTATTACTTGCACATAAATCCCTCCTCCTTACTAGAAGGAGGAGGCGATGGTGGTGGCCTGATAGCTAGGTGAGGCAGTTGACTAGAAGCAAATCACTGTCAGAGACCAGCTTTGGCTGGTCTGTAATAATTTTGGGACACTTTACAGCCACTTATGTGGTAGAAAAAAAAGAAAAAAAAAAAGAAAGGAAAAAGAAAAGAAAAGAAAAGAAAAGAAAAGAAAAGAAAAGAAAAGAAAGAAGAAAAATGGGTTTGAATGGTGTTTTTCCAACCCTAACCATGTGTTTTTAGTGCGTAAACCTAACCAGATCTTAACCAGTGTTTTAATAGCATAAATTTGAAAAATTTGAAAAACAGTATCTCCCCTATCCAGTTTTGAAAGATAAATGTTGGTACAGTAGAAAACACTCAGAACATATCTCAGTCACAGTTCTTGAAGAAAACTTATTTGAGGGAGCCATTACATCTACAGCTCAGACCCTCACCTATAGACTCTGCCAGCAACCTGCATCTTCCTCCACCTTACATCCTGGCAGATGTCTAAGGCCTCAGCAGACACCTACAGCCCTTGTTAACATCCCACATTGCTGCCTCCAGCTTTAGGTTTGTTTCGTTCTCACTACTCCAGGCTCCCCCTCTCAGTTTAACCTCCGAGTTTAGATGGAAAATTGTTTCTGTGTGTGTTTCCACCAGCCAAGATACTTTGTAACTCAGTATCAGAATCAACCTCAGAGTCAGCTGAGTTCAAACTTTCAGGGCCTCTCTTTCGTGTCAGCCTAAAATCAGAGAATGGAGGTTCACTCCTGCCCTTGCAAACAGTTTTTATGACAAAATGATTACATGGCAAAGATCCACTTATTTGCTTATGCTGAGCTTTAAGCCCGACTCATGGTGGTCATGAAACAGATTTTTATGCCTTTGATACCTTTTGAAAAGGTCTTTGGCAGGATCAAGACTCAAATTCCATGCTTACAAATGCTTACATGCTAAATGGGTTTGAAAATAATAAAATATCATCATAATGTGACTGTACTAAAGTTAGGCATCCGGTAATGTTTACCTGTTACAGTAGAATTGAAGCCAGTATGTATTGCCAAACATGTCTATTAAGCAGCATTTCCATCAGTTCATTTCATTTCAGTCTGTTTCATATTGGAATTGTTATCAGTTTCCCACTGATTTAAATCTGTAGAAATTTCCAACAGAACTTCTCTATTCCTTCTCCATTTCATCTTTACAGAGGCATAAAAATGTTAGTAATGTTTTTTTTTACCCTCACATTCAGGTTTCATGTGAGTTCAGTCTAACTAAGTAAAGAACTACTAACAGGAGTTACATGCTGACCACTACTGAAACAAAGTTTGTGTCTTTGCTGTGATACAGAGACAAAATGTGACACATTCAGTGTCCTCCACTGAGTTCTCTCTTTCATAAAAATGGCGTAGCCTTGTACAGAATGTGTGTGCATAGCGAGTGTGTGGTTGAGTGAGTGAGGCAGAGCGGGCAACAGAAAATTGATGGTAAATGAAGGCAGAGCAGAGGAAAAGGTTAGCAGTAAGTTGTCAGGTTGGCATTGAGTCTACAGTGTAGGTTACAGTGTGTCAGGTAATAAATGCAGCAGCTTCTCAAGATCAAGAGAAGTCTTGTCTGTGTCCAAACTGCTTGAAAAGTGAAGGGGGATTAGCTCTGAAGTCTAGGTAACAACCCCCCATGCTTTAAAGTGTATTGTTTGTTTTGGAAATGCAAACCACTTTAAGGGTTTGCTCTGAAGGAAGAGGTGAAGTGCAGGTATAAGGTATCAGAGTATTGTACTGAAAACATTGGATAGAAAAAAGGCCTCAGATATCTTTAAAGACAAACAAACAGGACCTAAGACATCACCTCCTTAGCAGCGGTTATAAATGAAACAATGGAGCAATGGATGGATGGGTACACGGATGGATGGACCAGTCGGTCACAGCTAAAAAAAAATACGAGGGCCGTCTCGTCCCCAGTCTGGTGTTATTAGTGGCGGCCGAGTGTAACTGGGCTCTTTCTTAATGCCACACAGTTCTGCTCTCTCTGTCTGGTTCCTCTCCAGTTCACTCGCTGTGTGAGGGGCTCTTACTCCCCATTTGGCAGTGCTCTAAATTGTTTCTGTCAGCTTAGATAAACGGAGCCCCGGGTTTGTCCATCTCCCCTTCACACACACACACAGACACACACACACACACACACACACACCTTTCAAAAACGCATGCAAGCAAACAGCAACCCTCTGCCACACACACATGTAAAGTTACACTGTAATCAGCCAGTAAGGGCCTCTTTCCTCCTTCCTTGTTTTGAAGGCTTGTTTATTGTTTCTCTCACTATTAATATTCCTCCTCTCTGTGAGGTATCAAAAGGTTCACCATCCTGAAGCAGATAAAGATGAGGGTTTTTTTTTATTATTAATGCTCTGCCTGTAATGTGGGACTGGATGCCACCAGAAGACTCTGAACACTAGGGGTCTTTCATGTCTTTTTTGGAGGTGACTGCATGCTAATTTAACAGCACCTTAATTGTCTTGAGTTCCCCCTCTTACATTATACAAAATGTCTTCACTGCAAAATGGGGTGGATCAAGAACACTCCAAACAAAAAATATCTGCTGTCTGCCACTGAGAGAGACATTGAAACAGAGAGCATGAAGGATGGAGAATCTCCCAACTGAAAGTGTCCTTCAATTCCATCATTTTCAGCTAAAATTGATTTTCTTTGAACAAGGACATCATCTTGCTTCATGGTTTGTTGCCGTAAACCATTGTGCAAACGGATTCGCCGCTCCTGTGTTGCAGTGTGATGGCAGTGATAATTCTCTCTCTCTTTTTTCTTCTATTTGTTCAGGGACTTTGTGTCATTTCTGCTGAGATGTAATTTAGTCAGACAGTTTCGTTCCCTGTTGATTTGATATAATGAGCCGAGGCGGCGTTTCTCTCGTTTGTTGAAGCACTTTGCCTTTATTCCAGATGTCTGCACGCACACTCCCCCATAGAAAAACAAAAAATATAACAAAAAGAGATAAACAATAAAAGCACTGATGCAAATTAAATCTAATATGAAGTAAATGAAACAACAAAATTTGAGGAAAGGAGGACATTGAACATATTAAAAAATATTTTTAGATCATGAATATTTAAAAATGGTGCAATTAATGTATTATCATCTGGTCTGGCTTCACATAGAAGACCTTTCCCTCTCTGCTGTTGACATTTAAGTTGAATATCCATCCTACAGATTGTCTCCATGCTTTTAACATTGAAAAGTGAATAAATAATAAAAATGGAGGAAAGACAGATGAATAAATAAACATAGGTTTGCAGTAGCAGTAATATACAGCATGCTTTTCTCAAAAAAAGGGAAGCAGGAACCTAAAAAATAAATGACAAGCTTACATTTGATTGTTTATGAAATTGCTTATCCATTATTTCACGACTCCATATTGTGTTCCCCCTTTCTCCACAATATTCTGCTTTCACAGAATGGATGCAGCATGCAGCTTATTAAATAGTGCTGAGTTTGAAAACATGCTGTGAGAAGAAAAGGGTCAGCCATAACAAAATGATAGCCAAAGGCCACAAGTATTCTTAATCATCGGGGCCCTCATCAGTGCCGGTCATAGGATGTAAATCCTTCATTAAGCTGGAATTTCTAACAGCAGTAGCATATTAACATTTGTTTACCACAAGCCTCAAAGCACTCAGTAGCATAGGTCCTCTGCAAACAGGAAGTGCTGCCAGGATTGCAGGGCAGTTCGTGTCTGAGGGACTGAATTTGAAGGGATGAAAGTGCTTTTGTTGTCTTTTGATGAAATCCAGCTTAGTCTCAGTGGTTCACTGTCTGTCTTTGTGTCACTGCTTTTGCTTCTGTTTCATATACTTTGCTACAGACACCAAGATCCAGTATAGCATACACACATACAGGCTAATGTGTGCACTCACAGATCCTCCAGGTACCCTGAAGATGAAGCAGAACGAGGGAGTGGCTCCTGACAGAGAGCTTAGCTGGGCTAAGTGTAATTGCATAGGTGTTTCAGGAGTCTAATAATGCTCTTATAGAACCAAATTATTGCTATTTTGCCTGCAGAGATTCTTCAGCGCAGGCCTTTTCATGTAGTTGTTAAATTTTGTCTTGAGGGGCTCCTACTCAACATTTTCTGTCTGTTTGTCACAGTTTTTGCTGTGCTGTCCTCCACCCCCTCAAACACAGACTCTCTGTTAGAGCTGAAATGAGCTACCAATTGGAAAAGGTGTGAATATTATATCCCAAGGCAAGGGATCATCACAGCGAGCACTTCAAGGTTTTGTGCCACCTATTCCCTCCATCTTTTTATCATATGGCCTGTCCTAACAAAAGAAACTGATGAAAATCTATCTAAATGGCTCAGGCAGAAACTTTTATCATGTTTCATATTGCAAATGTCCTTCATAACTCTTTGACTGATGACTTTCTCTAATTTGTCTTTTTCTGGGAGGTCAATGTTAAGGTGGCTTCCACCTTGCTGAGTGCACAGGTTTGAAAAATTTGCCTAAATTCAAGTCAGTCCTCTGTTATTTCTTTTCAAGACTGCAAATTCGGGTAAAAAACAACATATTTTGTCCTGTTCTGTAGAAAAAACATACACCAAAGTTGTTGAATTTGTTACTATTGGATCAGTCTACATACCAAAGCTGAGTCCTAGCCTTTGATTTCTGAGGAATACTTTCTTGATAGCAAGAGTAAAACTATACCATCAGGCTGTAAAGCAATGAGGACTTGATCAACACTACACAAATATGTGTTTTCATAGAACAACAGAAGATGTTTTATAATAATCTTCTGCAATTACAGGAGAGTTTTTAAGGCTCCAGTTGACTGTTGATGTCATCGTTCAGCTCTTCACACCAAAACGACAAGATGTCAGAAAGTGATTTTAACTGATCCACATCCATCTGAATGTACTGCAGACCTAATTTGATGTCACATAACTCCTTTATGAACTCAATTAGGCATTTGTTGAAGGAGTCCATGAGCATTTGAACTAACCTTTTTGTTGGTACTTTGCAGTACTTTGTAACTGGACCACAAACATACTGAGAAACTTCCTGACTATGGAGAAAAATCATGGCCTATAGTTAAGTTTTCTCAGATATAAGGACAGGTTTGTTGTACCTCAAAGGTACAAATATCTTTTTTAATGAGGACTAGAATCTCTTTGACAGAGATGCAAGAAATTCATCTTAGCAATGAATGAGACTAAAAAAGGAGGACACTGCATAGAGAAATGATGCGCTGATTATACACTGCTCCTCTAAAACACCTAAGGAATAAAAGAGTGATTCCTCTACAGATTAGACTGAGTGCAGCTTAGAAACAAAACTATGATTCAGAAAAGGAAATGTTCAAAATGCCAAAGTCCATGGGTTCAGGGATTCACTGTTCTCGCTGTAATAATAGGTTTTACTGAAAATGAACACCTCTTCCTAAAATGACACCTTACAATTGGACATCATGGATACATGTATTTGTGCCTCAGTGTTGGCTTTTCATGCACTTAATGATGAAGAATTTTTTTATGACATTCTTACCTCTAAATGTATGTTTACAGTTGATAACAGTACGTTATTTTATACATTTAAACTTTAAAGGGACAACAAAAATGTACATCATGATACAGATTTTGAACCTGATATAAATTTCTTCTCAACATCTAATATTTCCTACTTTTGTGAATAATACGGTGAATTAAAATTTATTTGTTTTATGAAATCACTTTCAGTTCAGTGTTAGGCCAATGTGAAGTTTTACACTTAGATATTTAGAGTCTCTCTAACATTATGATTAGCTGGTGAATTATTTATCCTCCTTAAACCATGAGTTTTCTAGTTTTAGTTTTTTTGGTAAACATGGTTTACCAAAAAAACTAATGGATAAGACCTTAATGAAAAAGCCAGACCTGGAAAAGAAGCTTTTAGTCCTTCAAAAAACTCCGACAGAGGATTTCTACACCATTAACATCAAAGTTATTTTTATCCCACTACTAACCTATCAGGGCAACAGGCAGATCTGCTGCATTAATACATAAAATATTATTCGATACTCTAAAACATGAAAAAAGACAGGGATTTTATACACAAATATCTCAGATCTTTTCCAAATCTTCTTGTTTTTTTCCACCTCTTTTTTGATTTGCTCTGCCTAATTTTCAGAAGTGACTAAAATCATATTAAAATTTTAAAAAAGCTGGGTCATGATGGAATTTGTACATTCACAACAAGCAAGTTGGATTTCCTATTAATGAGTCTTTTTCTTTTAACTTTACATTATCTATGGAAACTAACATCATACATTCTGAATTAAAACTATCTCCAGTATTAAAAACTGCTGATCTAGGATTCTTTTCATACTACCATTCAATTAAAAAAAAAATCCATGCTTATCAAAGTTAAAAAAAAATGTGTTTTTAATAGTTCTAGAATACATAATCTCCTGCAATATTCAGTATAATCATCTGCCATTATAATGACTGGTTTGGATGCTATTGAAACTATTCAACATATATGGCACTTTTCGATTTTTTTGGATCAAATTATACAGCTTTGAATAATAAGGAGAATGCAATAGTTCTATTTCAGACCTTTCAAAAGCATTTGACACAGTTGAACAAGCTGTTCTGCTTTTTTAAAAATACATAGATGTTGTTTAAAAGTAATGCTTTTAAATTGGCTGATTACGTTTTGAGTATGTTTTATTTTGTTTGTATTTATGTTAATGGGTCAAAATCAATACAGTAAAATATGGTGTGCCACTAGGATCCATATTAGGATTTTTATTACTACTTCTGCATGACTCAAAAAAGATTTGGAAAAACTCATGGGAGAAATGTACTTTAATCTTCTCAATTATTTATAAAATTAAAAAAATAGAAAATGAAGGTATATCAAAAAATGTCTAATATCAAAAAGTCTAATTTTGTGTTATTTGTAGAAAAAGAATAGAGAGATAACAGTGAGCAAATCAAATTCTGTAATAATAGTGACAAAAATAACCCAAGCTTCATCAAAACATTTCAAAGGTGTTCTGATTGATGATGACCTCTCTAAAGAAAAATAAACTAATTTTTGTCTGAAATAACTAAATTTCTTGGGATTCTGAAAACAGTCTTTGGACTCAATACATGTTGACTATCATTTTATTACAGTCCAATTTATCAAGGTTACTGTAACATTGTGTGATGTGTCTGTGTCTAACATGTAGTGTTAAAAAATAGACAACAGTCATGTCAATAAACTAAAACTATTAGTTGATTAGTTGTTGATTATTCAACCTTAAAAGAATAATGCAATTATTTTCATTATCAGCTAATTATTTAATGCACAGTATGTAATTTCTGCCACTAGGGTTCTCTAAATGCTCTAAATGAATCAAAACAATAACAAAGACATAGTTTGATGAAATTGTAAAGTAGCATGGGATCTTGGAAGTTATCCTCAGTGTTCAGGGGTCCACATTTTCAAATGAAAACCCATCTTTTGTGACTTGTGATGTGGTAATCTATCAAAGTATTTACATTACATTTTGTTACAGTCACAGACTTCCTTCTTCACTCCGAAGTATAATGTTGTGTCCACAATCCATAAAATTATGGATTTCTCCAAGACATTTTAGATCATGCACGTATGTAATAAAAGTTCTAAAATGTCTGCTAATTTTTAGACAAAAATTGTTCATGTGAATTTAAATCACTGAAGATAAAAACTCAGTTTTCTTGCATGATTGTAATGACAAGTGATGTGAATGTTACTCAGGCAATATAATGACATCTATATGTATTTTTTTCAAGATTTATCTACAGGCAATAGTGGTAGGTCGCATTGAAGTCATGTTTCATACTTACTATACTCGCATTTAGGTACAAAATAAATAATGATGTTCTCTGATTTTGTGAAATTGTGATGGCCAGTTTTTCTCTTGGCACGCATTTTATAGACAAAACAATAATATTAGGTGTGATAATAAAAACTCTTTCACATCTATTATAATACAGTAGTCATGACATAGAGGGGGACATTTTGAGGTTGAAAAATGATCTTCTAATGACCAAAACCCTGTTTGTAAATTACCTCAATCCAATGTTAAACAAGTCTATGCTGAGGTTTGCTCTTACTTATCAGTTGACATATACACCAATACTGATATGACTCTAATAGCTAAAACCGGCAAATTTGATATATCTCCCTGACACTTTTATCAGTGTATCCCTATAATATATGACTGTTTGACTGTCTGTTTTTTATGTTGCACACTATTGATTTTACACATAACAAGTATTAAACTTACTCTAAGCTTAGTGTATCTTAAAGATTGTAGTTCTTTTATATAATTCTATTAATATTAGTCCATCTGTAAAGCAGATTATTGAATAAATGTAAATTAGTTTGTCTGCATGTTATTTTTAAACTCCTGAACAAGTTAAAACAGGTTAAAACAAAACAATGGATAATTGTACATGTGCTGTCACTGCTGTAACACTTGTATGCAAGCTAAGACACAACACACCCTGTGAGGACGGACTAAAAAAAGATGCTGCCCAGTTTCAAATGGGGAAACACTTGTGGTTTTTCAGGGGAGTGAATTAAGTCGAAGGTATTGACTGGTAACTGGGCAAGTGAAGGAGACCTAGAGGGCCACTTCTAATCCACGTTGACCTACTCTTATCACGCACAGCCAAGGTCAAGAGTCTAATGAGGATGGGACGCCATTAGAGCAATTAGACGGAACTACCTTGTTTCTGGGGCATGCAGAGCCATGGGAGAGAGAGGGGGAGAGTGAGGGAGGAGGAAGACAACTACAGTAACAGACAGACTGATGATCTGCCCAGCAGCTGCCTGCTTCCCTCTCTCCACCCGCCTCCAACTCTCTTCAGACAAACTCAGGAAAAGCACTCCCAGGCAACAGCACAGTGTTGCAACAGTGACACTTAGTGGCAAAGAGGTTCCCTGGCAGGAAAATGGCTGCAGGCACTTTTATATGAACAAAAAGCTGAACACAGTTGGTTACAGTGACTCTCGTATTACAGGTACATTTTGGAATTTCAAGTGCTGACATATAAGCAAAAATACCAAATAGTCACTCGTTTGGCCTTGTCAGATATAAGGATTTACTGCTTTTCTTCATTTTGCATCTTTAAACTAAGCATCTGAGGGGTCTGTATCATTAATGAGATAGAATAAGTAATTTGAAGATGTAACACTGTGCTCTGGGAACTTATAATGAGCTTTTTCTACACTCTGAAGATGTTTTATGGACTAATGCACTATTAAACTAATCAAGAAACAAACAAAGGTTAATCCCTAACAAAAACAATCATTATTGCAACCTCAAACATCTCTTCAAATGTTAAAATACAAATCACCATTTTGTAGAAGCTTTTCCAAAGACAGATGAGACCAGCTAATGACTACAGTATGTTTGGCTAAAGTTGTACTTTATAGTAAATGATTTATTATTCAGACCCAATTTATTCCATACGAGTTATTTTGAAACATTGTTGTTTGGTTCAGTTTTTTGGCCTCAAATAATCCCAGTAAAGAGATCTGCTTGCTCAGAGCTGTTTGTTAGTGTGGCATCACTGCTGAGCACATTTTCCTGCTTGTGGCCATAGAAGACAGTAGCTGCTTACCAATGTAGACAAAACTGTCCTGGGGGCATAAGAATACATTTGCAATCTCAAACTGGCTAGAACACAATAATTTTCACCTTTGGTGGTAGATTTCTGATGGAGGAAGGAGCCCCTGATTCAAGGCACCATGGGGAAGAAGTTCAGTCCTCTGAGCACTTTGAGAGCCACTTTGATAGAAAACTGAATTACTGATGCTTAATGCATAATATGACAGAGCAGACTATTCTTCTTTAGGTGACATGGTGGCTTCACAGGGACAGAAATACTACATTTGGTTGTGTTAAATCTCAGCGGGCAGTGCCAAATACATATTTTATTGCACTGCGGCCCTCTGAAAATAGTACATTTAATAGATATGAAATGGATTGTTTCTACTGATGCCTGTTAGGTGAAAAAGAACATTTAAGTCACTTATGGTGGATTTCTGTTTTCAAACTACATTACATACATAAGTTCAGAGATAATGTTGGTAATTAATAAGCTTAATGAAACTGTGATTAATAAATAAATGATGATTAATGTTGTTACATGTCATAGTCTTTTCTATTCAGCTTCTATCTGTTGGCTAACTTGAAATAAGCCAATGAGATTATTTTGATCCCAGAGCAGCTCCGAAATGTTTGAATAGCTAAAGCTCCTTGAGATTTGGCAAAAGATTCTGTGTAGTCTCTCAAGGGTCCCAACTAGTTCTTATTTTCATTATCTGTTCATTTATCCAGTCATGTAGTCCAGAAAAAAATCAATTTGAACAGCTTGTTTTGTCTTAAACAGACAAGAACTGAGCCCTGTATTCAACTTACAAATCAGAAAGTGTTGCCACCAGCAAGGCTAAATGTAGTCAAAGGTCATAATTTCAAATGGTCCACCACTTGAAAGAATGTCCTTCCCATCATTCTCAGCTGTATCTGATGTTTGGGGCTAATATGGAATGTTGAAACTAAACTGGTTAGCGTGGTTACATGATGTTGGCAACATGAATACATTTATAGCATCATTGTAACCATGCTGGCATGCTCAAATTAGCATTTAGCTTATCCTGACAGTGCTGCTGGAGTGGCTGTAGGACTCTTAGAACTTCTTGCTTGATAAATTACTTAGGGGATTAATCAGTTCATTTCCTTTTTAAGTCGATTAACTTTCCATTGATCAATTATTAGACCAATTGATTCAGCACTAATCCTGTGCCTGTCACACTCAAGTCCATAAGCTTTTCTGACAGGATTGAGGGGGTTCGTTGGCAGGGCCTAGTATCATTTCAACGGACACACATTTCTGAATAAGTGGGTGAGAATTGAGAAAAGCCAGTTGTGCTGGAGGGATGAACCGGACTCACTAAGGATAGTGGTGGGGGAGAAAACCATGTTTGCAGTCTGCTATTATGGAAAATGTCCTCCACCCTCTTGATGACAAAATGTCAATGCGATGGAGCACTTTCAGTCAGCAGCTTCCACCGAGGCGTGCCAAGAAGCACTTCAGGAGTCCGTCTGACTGCCCTCCACTACAATGCCTCCTCCCCGAGCAGCATCAGCCACTAGCCCTCTGTTTCCTTTTATCTGCTCTCCTGCAGTCTGTCATTTACTTATTTCTCCAGTGGGCTCCAATGTGATTTCATCCCCTCTTACACAAACACTCGGGCGAACACACAGACATGCAAGTGGCTACACAAAGCATCTCCACCCGCAAACACAAGCCCTGTGTGGCCCCATCTGTTGGACTTAGTAATGCTTTTGTTCTTGTTTGTCCCTCTTTTATTATCTTTGTTATTTAATGCAGAGCCCCTTGCGGATCCACAAAGCAATTCACTCACATAATCATTCATTTATTCACTCATTCACACACACATGATTAGTCAATCTGCCTCCTAATGCCCATTAGGACCCATGTGGTACATCTACAGAGCACACACTGAAGCAGCATCTCTCACTTGTCTCATCAGGGACACTCTGTCCTTGTTTTCATCTGTGTTTATTGTCTGTGAAGCTCTTTGTCACTGATGGTTTTTTTTCTGGAAATTGATTTAGAAATAAACTTGAGTTGACTTGATGAGTCAAAGCATTTGTCTTATCCAGCTGGGAGGTTGTTAAGACTGTTTTGTCATGTACAGGTAGCTCAGCTCTGTCTCTCCTCCTCCTACCTCCTCTCAGTCATAGCTGGTGAGGAGGAGCTGAGCCTTCTGCATTTACCTCCAATCAGTTTTTAATCTGCACAGCGAAAAATAAGTCAGTTAGTTAGTAGGCAGAGTTACAAATTGTGTATTGATCCTCCAGTCTCTTTGCACCATCTGTTAAGCCATCTCATCCACCTATTCCATGTAATCTGATCTGCAAATTTTGTCATTTTACACCTTTTTAGAAGCAGTGTCACAGTTCTTGGTAAGGTCACCAAATACTACAGTTATGAAAAATGATTAGCAAATAAAACAGAAAGAAGCTAAAATTAAAATAACTACAAATCTTAAGAGCACTAAATCATACGCGTCGGTACAAGGAGAGTCTGCAAAAAAGCAGCCTTGTGAGGTTACCAAGGGACAGTTGTAAATTTTGCTAAGTATTTACATCAGCATGTTTAAATATTCAGAATGATAACTGAAAAATGCTTACACAGGTTAGTATAACGTTTGCCATCTAATTTTTCCATGTTAGCATTTTCTTATTAGCACTAAATACAAAGCAGCTGAGTTCTGATGGACAGGTCTTAAGTTTTTCATATATAAACCTCATTATGATTAAAAATTGTAAAAACTTTGAGTTATTAGGGGAACATGAATGTGTGTACCAAACAAAAGCTCTCTAAAGGTTATCAAGACATTTCACTCAAAACCATAAATGTCAGCCTCCCGGTGGCAAGAGGGGAAAAGTCAAAAAGTCTCCAAAACTATTAGGATTCATCATCTGGGAGCCATGAATGTTTTTATCAAATGTCAATGCAATCTCACTTGTGCAGATATTTCAGTCTGAACTGAAAAAGTGATGAACTGACTGATCAACAAAATGCCATTTCCATGGAACTATATGTGACAAACTTATAGCTAATAAATTAAAATATTAGAGGCAAAAACACCTTAATTTCTACTACAGAACAAATTTAAAATGATATGAGATGTATGCTCTCTACTCTTGTCTTAAACAGTAGGTAATAATTTAAAATGCTTAATGACTTGTCTATGTAGTTCTCATTTTGTTCATCTTTCTGTCAGTAAAATATCAGAGAACCGGACTTTTATTCTGTTTATCAATCTGTTGCCTTTAAAACCAGATGCCAGGAATTGGGGGACAAATATTTGTACCATAAGTGGCAAAAGACAGAGAGCACCAGCCTCTCAGAGACCACCAGTTCCACACAGATGGAGGATATGCAGCTGATCTACATTAGCAATTCATGTTTGGTTACAAGATTCAGTGCCAGCGCCTGCAGCAGAGTGATGTTCATATTTTCCAGTGAAATGCAAAAGATGTGACTGTCACGGAGGAAAAAAGTACAGTCATCAACACCAGCGACTCGGCTTCAACACTTCCTTTATGTTTTACTAGTTAATGCTGACATTCGTATAATAAGCTATCATTGTTTTGATCCACCTTGTGCATTTAATGTGTCCCATAGATTTTAAAAGCCCAAGGATCATGTAATTTTATTAACTAAAAAACAAAAAAATGAGGAGTAAAATATACTAAATCTGGATCCATAATGTTTTTGTCATGACATTGATAATATTTGGATACGACTAGTCAAACCTTCAGAAAACTAATTTGTTTGAGAGTGTTAACACTTTTGAGTGTTGCAGAAATATCTTTATAGCCTCAAACAGACCTTACAGTTGTATTCATTTATCAATTCATAACTGTATTTTTGCCGATGCCCTCCTCTATACGGTGCACAAACCTCAGCACAAGTTCATGAGTGGTCAGCCATAAAAACTCTCTCCCCTGTGGACCTGCAATCAGCTCTTTTTATCTCCTGAGGATTTTTAAAATCTCCTCGTCTGACACATTTGCATGAGGAAGAGTCCAGATCGTGGGTGATGCCAGATGTTCCCTAGGGCTGCCAGTGCTGGAGCTACAAAGTCTCTCAACATCTGTGGAGGTGTGTCGACTGAAAAGGGAAAATGTTTCACAAAGATGTAACATCGGCTTCACATTAGCTATTGTTTCACACAGCTTGCATGCAAAACTGTTTAGTGAGTCTGAGCTCTTTCCTGTGGGTTTATGTGGGTTCAGAAGTCTAGCAGAGACGTGCGCCCTTTCAATACGCTGAAGAATGCAGACCCGTAAGAAAAAAAAAGAGGAAGTTGATGTCTGTCTGTCAAAGTACTGGAGAAATGTTTATCTGTGTTCAGAGCATGTTTTGTTGTGGCCAGTTGGCCTCAGGCAGTAAAACTAGCAGCGGTGTATCTCTCCGGTTCATTGGTGCTGGCCTTTGCCTCCCTCAGTCCTGGCAGCGCATGTTTTGGCAGCAATTCAGCCATCGTCCCACAACGTTACACTTCTCAAATTAACATTTTATATCATGGCAACATAGTGTGGGTGTGTGATAAAGCTTGCCAGCACAGAAATGAAGCAAGCTGGCATTGAATGCATTGCTCGCTCTCTCTCTCTCTTCCCTTCTCTCGATCTGTCCCCCTGCAACAACCTTGAACCAGTTTGTTAGCATCCCAAATGAACAGCAGCGGTGTTGAGATTTGAATAGCATAAATAAATGAATGAGCAAACAAACCAGCACAAGGCCGACGCCGCTCTAGTGGCAATCTAGGGCTTACACTCTCTGTGTAATGATCTGCAAATAGCTGGCTGCGGAGATAAAATTCAATTGAAACTACAAACTGCCACTGTCGGCCACATGGCAAATGGCTGTTATAATTTCAACCAAGAGATTTGCCGTGCACCTGGTAAAATCCAAACACTTCAAATCAAGAGGACTTCTGGGTAACATCAGAACAAGACCACATCTTGCCTCCCTGCCACAGTCTCATCCGTCAAGGAACTCGTTCTAAAATTAAAGAATCCACCTCCAGAGATGCAGGATATAAAGGAAGAGAAACAGGATAAATGCAAGGAAATTTATTTAGAATTTTAATATTAATTTCTTTGCTCAATGAAATGGAAATTATTGTAAATTTTTATGACATGCAAACCTTTAAACTGGCTTGACTGGTCAAGTTTATTTACATCTTTGAACAGTGAGATGTTTGCGTTTGTTTTTATCTTCATTTACCAGCTTTCCATTACAATGAGGCAAAATTTTAAAGGGGCATTGCAACAAATTAGCATTTCAGTTTTACATGTTCAGGGGCTCGTGAGAAATAGGTTATAAAGGTCTAAGCCTCATCTTAAATAGCGCATAAACATTACACCGATGCATTAAGCTGTGGGTTGACACAGGGATTTAGCTTTTATTGCTTTTTGCATTTTTTAATAAATCTTGGGTCAAAGAGAAATAAAAGTCAGAAACCATGGTGTGAAGAATGAAGTATGCATATGGAGGAGGCTTGGATGAATGAGACAAACAAACACAGGGTTTTCACCCAGGAGACCAGTATTCATGTGTGAAAGCAGAAGTACAATTCAATATATTCACATAACATATGTAACGTATTTAATCAAAAATATAAATGCTTTTGTTTTTTACTCCTTTTTTATGAGCTGAACTGAAACACCTTGGACATTTTCTGTTTCTGCACACATGGGGCCCTATCGTACACTTTTCTCCGTGCGCCACTGGCGCATTGGTAAGGGGAAAGTTAAAAATGAATTCAGGGGAGTTTCCAGGTCAACCTTTGCCGCCTTGTTCCAGTAGCAGGAGAGGAATCCTGCTCTGTCACGCCCAATGCGCCACTGGCACACAGCCGGTAGTCCAATCAACTGTGTAGAATCATCTCATCAATTCAAAGGTGTTTCATGGGTGTTTCTCTGGTCAAAAATGCATGAACCAATGGGAGAATCCGCTCTCATTCCCTTTAAAGAATGGTCCGCCGTGTACGCCTGGCGCAAACACGACTGAACTACAAGGATTTATTTATTTGTTCATTCATTCATTCATTCATTCATTCCTTTATTCGGCTGCACAGGGACAACGGTCAATGAATGTATTGTGTCAGACAGGTCTCAGCTGATTCCCCCCTTAAGTCAAATCCTTTAGAAAGCAAACATTTCCATATTTTGTCACATCTATTTCTACAATATGTTTTCTATCTTTTACAATATATTTTCGCTTGCACAGGCAAATGCGCACATACGCAGGCACGCATGCATGCACGCACACAGGCACACACACACCTAAAAATTAAATTCATTTTTTAATTGAATATATATATATATGACAATTAATGGTTGACGGACTGTTTTTTCTTTCAGCCAATCTCTATGGACGGGACAGGATCTCAACTCTTGGATTGTCTTTAACAGATCTGTCACTGACAGCAGGAGCAAACTCCCTTGTTCTTGTCAGCATATTTATTTGATCAGAAAAAAAAGGAATATATAATAATTATCTATAACATTAACCCTGAGCAAAGAGTTCTGTCTACTCACTGCTGAATCGCCTTTCTTCATTTAAATTCAATATCAACAAGCGGCTGAAATCAAATAAAATAATAATGAATAAAAACAGTCCGTCAACCACTAATAACCACGTGTATTCTATTCACAAAATGAATTTAATTTTTAGGTGTGTGCGTGTGTGCATGCGTGCGTGCCTGT